>MJUU01073833.1:111003-122875 GCA_002080025.1 Modiolus philippinarum | reverse complement strand
AAAGTTGATTTGAAACCCCTGATACATGTAGGTTTCATGCTATGCTTGGAATTGTCCAATGCATTACAACCCCCATGAGCATTTTCAAAAGTTGGCATTATGCTGACAACCATCATGAACTTCTGTTTTACACTTGAAAACAAGTAAAAATCAGAAAAAAAAACAGTCTTTTACTAACTACTCATAGAATCATCATATTTTTCTATTTTCAATAGTTACATTTTAGATTTTAATATGCTCGCAGAAGCTTGCATAATAAAACTCTAAAGCTTAGGCATCTCAAAAAGGAGAAATATAGTAATCTGCCAAAACAGCAGAGAGATTTTATATTCAGTCGATACTTACAATGAATTGTTGATAAAGCTCAAATATTGAGAAAATTTAAAACTAGCCTATCTTGAAAGGAGAAATACAGTAACCCACTAAAACCGCAAGGCAATTCTATATTTAGCCCATACTTACGTTGAATTATGGGTGAAGCTTAGGTTATACTTAAACTCATCATACTGAATGTTGTAAAGCTCGTAAACAAATGGTGGAGAATTGTCGATAATGTATGGCGTGGTATGGCATACATCTGTCGCTAAAGGACCTCCATATTCAGCTTTGTTTAAGGCACGTACTGTGAGGAAGTATCTTCCATCTGAAAACATAATTACAATCTAAAGTGAAGCTGTCAAAAATTTGTATGGGGAACCTTTTCTGCAATACCCGGATTAGAAGTTTTAAGCTCAGGAATTCCAGATTTCTATAATTTAAGACAGAGATTTAGGGAAATTAATGCACCGAGAATCTGGATTTTGTCAATGTTTAAGTTCTCTTAAAGTATGGGATTTAGAAAAAGTCAGGATTCCAGGATGAGATTCCCTACTTAACGGGATCCGGGATTTGCGTTGTCATTTTTCGGGAATCGGGACTGAAATTTTTATTTTCTCGGGAATACAGGATTTGACAGTTATTTCTTTGGGACTCTGGGACCATACCCCCTCTTACTCACCCTCATCAATCAAAATTAAAATATCACTAAGATATGTTTTAATAATTGAAAAGATTCAATGAAAACATTTATACTCTTTTCTCACTTCTCCGTGGGTTCCACTTCTTTGTGGTATTCATGTTCATTTCAACTAAATTTTTAACTGTGAAGTCACCATTACTAAGTAGCTACGCGCCATGATAATATGAGCTACCAGTATAATAAATAAACTTTTTGCTGACCCTCAAGTTTTGGTGTTGAAATGAATTTAGTAAAGCCACATCATTGTAAAAGCTTTAGGTGTGCAGTATCACCCTCCTGCTCAGTTACATGTACAGTATTTTGGATTTTGTTCATTACTGTAAACATGTAAATTCTCACACCGTCTTTATTTCGCAGTAAATTGACAGGATTTTGGTTCACGCAGTTTTGAATTTGTGCTGCCTAACTGTTGACCAATGACTTCAATAATGAAAGTATGTTCGTGCCATTTTATTTTAGCACTTCCATTCCAAACGCGAAAATCGCAAAAATTTTCCGGTTTACAGTAATCCTTAGTCTTACCTATACATACTTACCAGCAAGAGTTATGGGACTTATCATGGCCGAGTGGGTCCACTGTGACTCGTGAAACAAATGTCCATGTGGATCATATCTGTTATGTATAGCGTCTTCACATACAGTTGTCCCCATATGTACGCTGTAACCAAGGATTCCAGTTTCAAAGTCATTAAACCCGTCCCAATTAACTGAAAAGTAAATAATATTAATTATCTTTTCATCAGTATTTCATCAGTATTTTCCCTATCTTGGCATGAAAATTTGGCAAAACAAAAAGTCAGAAATATTTCTTGCTATAAAACAAATGCAATTGCACAAACAAAAAATTGTAAAAATAAGTCGCAGCCAAATTGACCAGGAGGACAAAACACGAGATAAAGTAGCAACAAAAATAAGTTTGTTATAGGTTTTAAATTATTTTATCTTTCTCATTGTCTATAATGCTCATTAATTCATGAAAGATGCAAAACATGAAATTTATGATCCTTTTTCTTACTGAATTTACTCCAACTTCATAAGTTAAAGTAAAAAACAAAGCACAAGTCAATACCCAAGAAATTGCTTTTCTATAAGGCTGAAAAAAAGCTCTATTTTAGACAAACTGTTGATTCAAGTTTAAAAAAAAATTTCCATGCACAGATTATAGGTGGGGGGAGGGGGGCAAGAGGGGCATGTGCCCCCTCTTACAAATGGAATAACATAGTTTTTTTTATTGTTAAATCTGGGTTTTGACAAAAACATGTCTCAAAAATTTTTTTTGCTTTGCTATGCTCAGCAATTTTTTTCTAATCACCCCAAACTTAAAATCCTGAATCTGCCCCTGTTTTGATTTTTTTTGTTTTGTTTTTGATCTCTAAGGAGCACCCCCCCCTATCTTCCATTATGCCTTTCTAATATTTACCTGAGGCATATCTGTTAGCTCTAGTGTACATCATATCAAACAAGTATTGTAATCCGTTGAACACTGTCTTGGATCCTGGCCCATCATGTATCACTCTGGAAGAAGACGTAAGTACAGTGAAACCTGTCTAAACCGAACCCTGACTAAACCCGAAACCTGTCTAAACCAAACACAATGTCAAGACCCTTTCTATCAATTTCTATGCATTTTGAACCTGTCTAAACCAAACACCTGTCTAAACTGAACAAAATCATCAGTCCCTTAGGGGTTCGGTTTAGACAGGTTTCACTGTAGATATAAATTACATGTATATAAGAAACTAGAAAAACTGTGAGCCTAATTTGATTCCAGAAGTAAATAAATCAAGAAAAAAAAAATCAAGTCAAATTAAATTTCAAAATAGCTGGTGCACAATGGCAATATGCACAGAACATTCTGTGAAAGTTTCACTGAATTTCATCCAGTGGTCTACAACGAGCTCTTGCCACAAAGTGTGTACCCCAAATGGTTGATGGAATAACGAACAGATGAACAAATGGACATCATGATCACTACATATATATATATATATATTACCACTCCCATAAAGTGAGGGGTATAACATACTGTAAAAGGGGAAATGCTAGCGAGGGGTTTATTTTCGCTAATTTCGCGATTGGCACATATTCCCAAAAATTTCCCCTCGCGTAAATATGCTTTCATCACAAGCATAACAAAAGGAAAGTGAGAATCGCGAAAATATCACCTTTTACAGTAGTCTTATGTGTTGAAAGTTGTCATACAATGAGACCTCAGCGCTTCGCTTGAACTGTTTTTTAACCAAGCAAGACATTATTTTGTTTGCTGTATGCTTCAATGGTAAGTAAATTAAGGTGTCTCAGTGGTATTATTCCGCCATTTTTGTCAAATACTTGTTCATCTAGGTTTCATTCATTAAGAAATTTAGCAAAATAGTTATTTAAAATGTATAGAAAGTTCCAAAATATTAAAAGTTTTTATTCCTTATCATTTTTACAACATTTTCATTACAAAAATATGAACTAAAACACATGAGCTTTAAATCTGTAACACAGAAATTATGCAAGGGAGATAATTTGATAAAAGAATTCAACATAGAAATCACTAGAGAAATTAACATGTCGCAATTTATCTCTCTTATTTCAACGGTGACCCCTAATCTTTATTTTGTATATGTTAACTATATAATGATTTCAAAACACATGCAAAGTATGAACAAAGTCTATAATATATTTTTCAAGCTATCCTCTCATATAATCTTTTTCCCTATCATTTCTATGTAAAATCCTGTAATTTTCAATTTCAGTTTTTGTGCTTATATGCATGGTGACCCCCAAATTTACTTTACATTTTGAACAATAATACAATTTTGTTTCTACATAGAAAATTTCACAAAATTCTATAAGAGGAAATTAATACCCTGCAGACACCTTAAATAAATACATGTAGATGTTTGAAAGTCAATACCTTGTATTATTCTCTAGATACAGAAGACTCTCTCTTTGTTGTTTTAAAATAGCCACTGAAATGTCCTACTCTCTCCAAGGCAGGTAGGTAGTGTATTTGACGTCAATTTTGAGCTACCAAATGGTTTGGTACATAAATGATGTCCAAGAATTATTATTGATTTATTTCATCAAATTTTCCAAGTCAAAATGTATAGTCCTACTAATTTGCAAGTACAGTGAAGTGCCAAGATCAAATAAGCTTTAAGTAGGGTTTATTTTCATCTTAGTTCACAGGCATTCAAATTTAAGCATAAATTTCAAACTCTTTTAGATATAAGAGCTATTTAAGTCAGTTCTCAGAATAATCATCTAGGAGATTAGTAAGATGTCGATATCTCAAGCAGTCTTAAAAAAAACAAGAAAACTTTTTGAAAAATAGCTGTTAATTGTGAAATGATAGAAAATGGTAAAACTAAATCCCCCCAACTTTGTTCAGGGATATAAATATATTAATAGTGTATTACATGATACCATGCCACAATTTCAAAGTTTCAAGGGGTATAACTCCAATATATACAATACGGAGGATATCACATATTAATACCTCACCACTACGTGCGGCGGGATATAAAAATCATCCTGTCAGGTGAATATTCTCCCCTCAACACACAGACAACTAACCTGCTATTGGAAACAGTAGGATTTAAGCCTCTACAATAAATTTTCCAATCTGGGCGATCTTCAGGTACTATATCTTTTTCGCAGTCAGGTTTAAAGTTTAATTCATCTTTAGTACTGTTAGAAATAGGACCTGAAAATACAAAATAACATAAATTTAATTTTGAAGTTACAACAAATACCATTTTACCAATACTGATGGATGTTGTATAAGGTAACCGTGAAATTTTTACAGCAGCTTTATTTTCGCTATTTTGGCCTTAACAGATCAAGCTTTGATATAAAATTGTCGCAAATATTTTAATTCAATGGACTGATTTAGAAATGAGACGGCATTATGGGATTGTCATTGTTCTGAACGTTCTTGATTGGTCAAAACGTATTTTACGAGTACGCTGAGCTGGCGCAACGTCATTTATGAGGACGGAAGTTTAATTTCTGAATCGGTCCTAGCTAGACCATCAACCACAAATTGAAGGCTGCACAAAATGATTCATTTTGAACACTGTGAAAAAATAAGATAATGCGAAAATTTTCAGGTTTACAGTATTAATTATTTTTGTGGGTTGCAAATTTCACGATATCTTTCAAAAAATTGTTTGATTTTATGTTTGCAGAGTGAAATATTCAGGATCTCTTGTCATTTACTGCATAAGTCTCACATAAAATATATTAAATGGCCATTTTTTCGACAACCAGAATATTCTAATACCAAAAAAAAAAAAAGTAAAAAGTGCTAAAAAATAAGACCTGTGCGACATTTCGTTTGCCAAAAAAAGGCTTCAAATCCAAGGAAACTTAAGGTAACTGTGGCAAACTCACAAAAGGAGATGCCCTGAATCTCAATTTCCCAAACACGAGGGCCAAATTATCTCCCCTTGGTGGTGTTAGGCAACAATTATGTTCTTTCATATACATCTGCATATAATGTTCTTCATTTGTGTAAATTTTCATCAATATCCTTAAGCATTTAAAGAGGAGATGCTCCTGTGAGGTTATTTCTGGAATGTAAGAATTTTTTGTCTAGAAAAGCTTGACATTGCTTTCGTGTAGATCGTAAAACCTTAAAGTTTCACATTTTCTCTCATAACTACCGGTACTTTGAATAAAACTTCTGCCATAGTCTATTTCTAATTACCATGATTATGATAAACTTTTCAGAATAATCCAGTTAAAATCTAATATCAAATGTGTTATTGTGTACATCTACAACTTCGAGCGTATTTACACCATGCACATCAAGTCACTGACTCGCACTCTTTTTTTTCTATCAAATGAGTCAATATTTTCTATTGAATGGAATGCACTTGTAAAAACTAGATACTGTGTGAGAAAAGCTCCCTTTCCCCCATTTGATTAACGAAGTGAAAAAAAAATCAACCAAAAAAAAAATAATATTATAAAAGTCAAATCAATTTTTTAAATTGCTGGTGCATAATAGCAAAAAGTTGATAAATAAAAAATATTCTACAGCCAAATATATGAAAACACCAAATGTGGCCCTTTTTGGGCCCTTTTTTAAAAACAGGCAGGGCCACAATTACCAAAACATGTCAAGGTCTTTCTCTTGTGCCAAGGAACATTTTGTTGAAATTTCATAAGGATTGCTCAACTAGAAGTAAAGTTATTGATCAAAAACAAAAGTGTCTACGGACAACAACGCCGACGACAGCACCATACCATTATACGACCTCAAATTTTTTGCAGTTGTATAAAAAGATCAAATCAAAATTTTAAATAGATGGTGCACAATGGCAATGTATACTTAACATTCTGTGAAAGTTTCAATGAATTTCATCAAGTGGCCTTGGAGGAGTTGTCACCATAAAGTAAGTACCCTATCGCTGAAGGACAAATGAACGGACGGAGGAATGGACGGACGAAAAGACAGAATAACACCATGATTACAATATACCTCCCACCAAAGCGGGGGGTATAAAAATAAAAGACCACAACAATGAAAACAAAACTCTTACTTTTTTGTAAAATTCTAGACTTACCTGGTTCAGGACATGTTAAATCTACCATTACTGCTTCTGATGAGATGATACTCTCAAAACCTAAGGTGTTTATGATACGCAAATTGAAATAGTGTGTTTGATTGTGTAAAAGACCCAAGCTGTTGTGGTCAAAGCTTAACACATGACCAACACCAAGTCTCTCATAATGCTGGAATAACCCTGACCGAGCCAGCTTATAATGGTGGCCTTCAATTCCTTCAATCAGTTCACATGTAGCATTCAGGAAGTCGTAATTGAAGCTCATACATTTGGTCTTGACCATATCTGCACATCGTTTGGCACAATCGCCATGTGTAGACTCCCTGGTTACTTCCCCTGCATGAGGTCCAATAAGACGACCGATTCTGTACCCAGTGAACCATCCTAGGACTATTGTGTTGTGTGGATCTTTTCCTGTGTTAAAAATAGAACCATAGACCATATTAACAGCTATACCTCAAAGAAATATTCATAATGGGCAAACAATATGACAACATTTTAGTATTTCTTTCAGAAGATTTTCCACCTCTCTGGCTCTTTTCCATTCAAAAGCAATAAATTTTTTTCCCATGAATCCAAAAAATTTTATTATTTCATTTTATACATCTTTAAGAACATTTTGACAAAATTTCAATAAATCCTATATACTGTGAAAGTACTATTGTTCGTGGGGTTCCAATTTTCGTTGATTTCGTGGTGGGTAAAACGACGAAATTAAGTTCCCAACGAAATGCATTTTTTCTGTTCAGTTCTAATGTATAGAATTCGAAACCACGAATTTAAATACCCACGAAATAGTGATATTTATGAAAACCACGAAAATTGATGTCCACGAATAAAAGTACTTCCACAGTATATATATATATATATATATTTACATTCATTCATGGATTATCGGTATTTAACCTACAAAAAATTCCTTTTTTGAAAAAAGTTCCTGAGAATCTAATATTTATTTTTGCATGGCCTTAGGTTATTTTATAATTTATATGAGAAAGTACATATATTATCAGATTAATCTATGATTTATATGACAATATTTATAATTTATTTTTGCCTTGAAACCCCTCCATTGATATATGAGATATCCCATAATACTTACCACCGCTAATATCAGGCAAAACTACATCATCTGCATCTACACTAACACCATACCATGTCAAAATTTGGTCTCCCCATTGTTTTTTCCCGTAACCCACGGCAGCTTGAGTGGTTGTTATGACGGAGTCCTCGTAGACTTTCACTTGTCCCATTAGTACAGCAGGGTTACTTGTTGAAGCAAAATCTGCATTGAAACGACCACCTGGTAAGGTTGTATCGTAAGTGGGTAGCGAACATGTAGCTCTCGACTCTGCACCAGCATCATTTCTTGCCATTACGGTAAAGTAGATTGGAACACCAGATACCGACAGTCTCTGAAATAAAACATGTGGCGATAAAAACATACAAGCAGATAACAGGATTTCCAACATGGCTTGTACGAGTCTTCGTGTCCCTGTGGAGTGATGCTGGGGTCTTTTGACAAATGTAAGAATGATCAGATAGATGCTGATGGACAAAATCTACAGACTGAAAGTTGACCAGATGCTCCCAGAATGTTTCTGCTGGTGGAATGGTATAAAGCAGTGTGACTAAGGGATGAAAGTCACCCATCTTTCAGCTATATGTTACATTGTAAAAGGGTATTTTGAGATAAAAGACATATTTGGTAGGATTTATTTTCACTGTTTAATGGCCTTAGACATGATATTGTCTGTATTTTTATGGAAAGTGCAATTTATGGAAAGGCATATTTTCAAAAATTTGGGTTGCTAGAGACATCAAATGAAAATAAACCCTTACCCTTCACAATATTTCTAATATTACACTACATTTCTAATTCTTGCATTTTCAATGTTGTCTGATTATAATTTCCAATTTATAACAACTAAATACCGGTACTAATCTTCCCAGCCATTTCCTATTTAATGTCAGAAATTCCTAAGCAGTGTCAATAACATAATAATTAGTTTCCTGGTCATTATCTGTCTTATACCCCTGAAAATCAAAACTGGCTAATTGTTTTTAGGTAGAATATGTTATCTTGTCTTGATATTTTTAGACATGGCTGCCTCTTGACTTGTTCACCAACTATTTTCGGATTGTTAAGAAATCACAATAAAATTGCAATTTGAAAATGTTTGGTAAAATTACTGTATCATTGTTTTTTTCATAAGAACTTAATTTTTGCTTATTTCGCCATTATTCTGATGCTGCCATATGAGGAATTAAGCTGTACATGATAAGGAATCATGAATATTTCAGTGCTGTCAAAATACATTCACATTGTGAAATTTTCTACCCACAAATATAACCACATATACAGTACAACGTTCACAATTTTTTGCTTCAATCTTCATATATTTTTGCTAAAAATCCAACTTTATGGTAAAAATCATGTATCCAAAAGTTCTAAAATTGAACGAGACTTACAGACTGTATTAATGGATTCAAAATCCTTTTATACAAATTACATACCTCATCGACTTCAGTTTTAGGACCACCAAGTTCAAAGTCCTTCAAAACATCACTACCGCCAGGCACTGTGCCAGCATTTAAGAACATATTGACCTGACTTCTGTCGTCTTCTGCCTTCATCTCTATACTGAACATTGGTTCTACAAAATGTCTGCCTGGTAACTGGTATACCTCACAATGGACTTCAGCATTTCCATTCGAGTTCTAAAAAATTTGACATTATAGTAATTCTAATTCTAAAGTTCAAATTACATGTATATAGATAGTCTTATGACACATTCAATCATAAAACTGTAAGAAAAAGTTCCATGATACAAGTTGGCTTGATTTTCATATCATATTTTTTGACAACTTAGCGATCTGTAATGTGCAAAGTTATGACAAAATTTAACAAAAGGTGTAGTACGGGACTTTTGAATCGTGTTCACTCCGGTAACAGAGATATTTTCATTCATAAAAAATCAATACATCAATACATTGAGAGAGAATCACTAATTAATGAACACTGTTGAGCTAAGAGTGAATTATATTAAATCGATTTGAAGGGCTTCAGGTTAATTTTTTTCATAAATTAAAATTTCATTAAAAAATTTTCATAGAGAAAAAATGATAAAAGCACTTCAATTTCACAAAAAGTTTGTTTTTTATGTGGTTTATATTTATTTCAATGTGTTTAGAAATCCAGTATTCCTTCTAACTGGTATCTGAGTTGATCGTTTCCGTCTTCAATTACACAAGTGTTCGAAAGTCCTGTATTGACCCTTTCTTCCGAATCTGTATAATTTCTTAACCAACTTCATGGACAGTTTATTGTAAATTCATAAAACCATAAGTTGTTTTATAATTGCATGAGAGCTGGAACCCCATAAACAATGGCACCTACATAAAAATAATCAAAAAATGTGACTTCATCATAAATGTGTTTCCCAGAAAATAGGAATCTTTTTTATACATTAGACTAACTTACTCCATTATTATCATTGTCAACAAAATTTGACATCTTTGGAGGCGAGTCATCTTCTTCATCCTTCCTGTTGTCAAACAACTTTTTCTCAATTGTAGGCGCTGCATATGACCAAAGTTTAGCTTTGAAGAGCGTTTTCTTAATGGTCTCAACAACAAGGTTAACTTCTAATGTGACCAGTGCATAAAGGTTAAGTTTTATAGGCGTCAGTCGCAGGTACATTACCAATCTGTGATTAAGAAAAAATAAACAAGATGCTCAAGAGGACTAAGCCTAAATCACTCACTCAACAAAATGTCAAAGAAGCAACTTACTTAAAACAAACAAAACATAAAAATTAACCCCCCCCTGCAAAAAAATTTTTTAAATTCATAAAATTCATAATTCATCCATAAAGGCTTAAATAAACTTTGTACAAATAATACAAATGGCTAAAAAATATAACCATAAATTACAGCACTGAAACTTGGAGCTTAACATTGTAAAATTTGGTCTTAATTAACTTTAAATGAATAATTAACTTGAAATGAATAGCTTTTAAAAATTCAATAATTTGGTCCCTACTCATGCATTTTACAATTCATAAAGAAAACTGACTGTTTAGAGTGTTGGCTGTGTTTATTGAATCAAATAACTATATAAATATGAAGAGGTGGATTAAGGGTTATTTTCTTGAAATGTACACAACTGTTTTTATTTTTACTAAATCTTACACGATCTTTATTATTTCATGTTCATTTGTACTAAAAAATCCTTTGCACAATGTACATATTAATATCAATTTTAGGGCTATTTGCATACATCCTAAAAGGGGAATTTTTATTTTTTGTACATCACAGATCCCCTTTAAGGACACCCCATTAACATTCTTGAAAAGCAAAATTCAGTTACTGCAATAAAATATTTGTAATTATACCACAATTTCTGAATGTACATGAACTTAAACTCCTTACCCTACATCCAACGGAAATTGGTTGAATCCAATTTCAGCTGTTGTTGGAAATCGTAGGTCCATGATTCGCCCTTCAAGTCGCAACTTCCCGTACAAGAGATAACCAATACCAAGTTCTCCAAAGACTGTAGCGCCGCCATACGGCTCAACACCACATATAGCTCTCATTTCCAAAATTTTGGCACCAATCTCAAATTTCATTCCATAATAAGCACCTGCACCAAATGCTGCAATAAAGATAGTTGTTTATAGGAGATACATGTATAAACCTCAGAATTTTATTATATCTATATTTTATATTTATTATAGCACAAGTGTCTTGTTCAGTTTACATTGATGGCTTGAATGTCCAAGGGTTAAATGAAAACAATTTGAGCAAAAAGGATGTTTGAGCTATCAAGGTTGAACTATGTTAAACTTCAACAAAGGTTCTGCAGAAAGGCTTTATACGTATACAAGTTATAAACAAAATCTATAAAAGTGACCCCCTCATGTAATCATTTTCCATATTATTTCTATGTAAAATGCTTAAATTTACAATTCTAATCTGCACTTAAATTAATGGTTACAGCTGAATTTTATTTTAGGTTTTGAAAAACAAAATAATGTTGCAAAACAGAAAATTTCCAAAAATTCTTAAATGGGAAATTAATAACTTGCAGACACCTTAGGCAGGTTGGTTAAAATGGAATTTGAAAAAAAAAATCCACAAATTGATATTTAAGGTAGATCGACACCAATACACTGCGCATTTGCAAAACACGAGTCGGATGCGGAATTGACTTGATTTTCAAGCTGGAATATTCCTTATTTGGCCTTTTCATTGTGACGTCATAATAGGTCGACATACACTTTCC
>MJUU01073833.1:59798-98188 GCA_002080025.1 Modiolus philippinarum | reverse complement strand
TAAGAAATGTAATCATACATACACTGTTGATATGTTCCACTAGAAAACGGACTACAAACACTTGGTTTCCAGAAATCAAAGGAAATTCCTGCAAATATATATACAGAAAAACTGACAAATTTCATCAATTCACAATTTTTTTTCTTCTAAATTTGAAATCTTCATAAAATATTTAACAGAACAAAATCTTTTTAATTAAATAATTAAAAATTTTCTAAATGAGCACTACCTTGTCATTTATCCTAAAAATGTAGAAAAATTGGCTTTTAAAATATTTAAGAAATAATTAACAGTAGCCATATATTTATATTATTTTTACCACAGGCTGGCACTTTATGGCGATATTTTACCCCCTGTGGGTCGCTCGGAGTAAAATATCACCATAAAGTGCAAGCCTGTGGTAAAAATAATATAAATATATGGCTATTGTTAATCATTTCGATTCTAATAGGACACCCACAAGGTTCCGATTAGGAGAATTCCTCCTAGTACACATAGATAAAATGCCATTTCTCTCCGTTAGATGGTTTGTGACGTTGCAAAAACTGATGTAAAACTGTCTATGACGTTATCGAAAATACCGTCATTTGTTTATGACGTTACTCATAAGTAAATATTATTTTTACCACGGGTCTGGACATAAAGCAATTGAAGACTGTCATATTAGAATTATAAATAGATCAAACGTTGGATCTACAATGTTTAGCTTTCAGATCTGTGGTTCAATATGGCTCCCCACTAAAAATTCACCCCAACGAGATTAGTGACTTTTGGTTGCAAAAATTGGTTATAAATAACTGTTTTCACATGACCACAATATATGTTGCAATCAATTATTTTGCTTAAAATGACCTTTTGAACTTTCTTGTACTAGTCTAATCAGGTATATAATCCAATTTCCATTCATGAATGAGAAATATACATGGAAAAGCAGATTAGTAACAGACAATTTTAATTGCAATTTCCAAGAAATAAAGAATGTAGTAGTTCTGTACATATACAAAATATAGCCAGACTAACTAAAAATAATAAAAAGCTTTTAAATATTTTCACTTGAGGGGATAGTCTTCAATAACTTAATTGACTTTGAAATAACATACCTTCAAAAGGAAGTGTGTTGGAAGTTGAAGTGCATTCTGGGTAGTACAACCTGCCACTAGCAAATACTGTATATTCATGCATACATGACACAGACCCTGATTCATGACACTCCTTGACAGTTAGGTCCACACTGAAATGCTTCATTGAGGCTACATGGTGAACCATAAATCTGTAAATGAAGACAAACATGCATTGGGTATTCAAAGTCTTGCTGAATTTTCAAATTTGTGGCAAAGACATAAAAAGAAGAATTTGGTAACTTCACAAATTTCCTTTTAGACTGACGGTCTGGTTCTCACTTACTTTTCAAGATATTGCAGTGCCCTTGAGACTATAATTAATAAAGAGCTATGCATAGCGTAACATTATGCATGTTTCCCCTCAATCTTTCATTTCTTGAATAAAAAATTCTGAGTTACAAGTTGTGTATTTAAGAAAGGTTTCCATTTATCAGGTCAAAAATTGAGTTTATGAGTCAATAAATCAAAAATTTATTATAGCCATTCTGTATGATTAAATTTTATGTGGTTTAAACTCTCAAAACTCAAATTGTTTTGCCTGAACAGTATTGATCTACACTGTTTCTGCATTATTAAAGGTTAATTAATTATATTGTGGTTTTTTTTTTTTCAATTTTTTTTTGATACATGTATTGTCTATTAATATTAGCCAGACACCATCTTATAAATTTTGCCGTTTAAATATGTTATTTTTAGAAATGAAGTAAGGTTCTCAGTGATGCTTGCCATATATTAGGCCTATCAATAAAACAAGAATTTGGAACAAACAAGAGCTGTTGCCGAATGGCAGCCAGTTATACCCCCGTCCATTGAACCCTGAATCAATATGGTAAGTGCAAAATTAAGTGTGTGTGGACACAATACAGGTGTGGACACAATACAAGTGTGGACACAATACAAGCATTTACAAAGTTGCAGAGAAAAATGAGATGCAAATAATTTGAGAAGGATGCAGGGCATAAAGATGGAAATGGGGCTAGTCAGTAAACAGGAAGTAGTATTTCAACATGGCTGAAAAGGGGAGACACAGTATAATACCCCATACTGAAGCTCCATGCTTAATATATATGGGGTTGCTGAGAAAATTACCGTATTTTACGGCTTAAAAGTCGATAGGGCGTATAGGTCGAAGGGCCCATGTTTTGGGAAAATTTTGGATCCGTTCTCAGATAGGTCGAGGGCGCCGTATAGGTCGACAGCCGACGATTTCTTGAAAGTAAGTATTGGTAAGTATAAGCTCTATCCACTGTTTAAATTGTTTATAATTTATGTTGTACTAGCTGATTTCAATGATTATTATTATTAACACAATCATTTTTTTTTGGGGTTATGAAAATAAATAAATTTAAATAAAGCGATGTTCATAAATTGTTTGTTTTGTCATTTCCTTTTCAAAACAATTTATAATATTGTTTAGCCTTGGGAATCTCAATTAAACTGTTGTCAAACTCATTATAGATTGTCAGTTTACTGGTTTAATTATTTAATTACTGATTAATGTTTATCCAGGGAAGCCATAAAGATGTCAACAAGCTGTGTTGATGGCTTGACATGTCCAGTTGTTATTCACTAATTAGGTCCAATTTTATCTCCAAGCTGTGATCCATTTCATTGACACAAATATTTAATTTCCCATAAAAATAATTCCTTCAAAAGATTGAAGTAATAAAATTATGACAGAACACGTTAATTTCCCGATTGCCAGAATTTTCCTCGCCATGTTTTTACCTGTACGCATGTGCAAACATTAAGTGTAAGAGTTATTGTTCTTTGTACAGATGTACACGTACGATAAGCAAATCCTTGTATCAGTAAAGTCAATAAGATGGATAATTGATGTCCCTAATTGTTAAATATTAATCAAATGCTTTAAATACTGCAGAAACTTTCTTCAAAAATAAAAATATTCAGTCAGAAATGCAACCCTGAAGAACCGTAACTGATTCATAGTTGTTCCGACTTTCATCGTAATTATATCCCAACAAACACTTCCTGCTTTGCGAGTGTGCAAAAACACAAAACTATAAACAACATTAACTGTATTTTATTGTAATATTGGGATTTGAAATGATTTAATAGCAATATCAGGAACAAAATATCAGGTCATAGAATCTTCTGGCATACCAATCAGACGTCTGTATTAATTTTTTCAGGCGAGAAAATTTTGATTTGATATCAGATAGGTCGAAACGGCAGAAAGGTCGAGCCCACGATTTTTTTGAAAAAAAATATCGACCTATACGCCGTAAAATACGGTATGACAAAAAAGTCACATTTTGCAAATTTAGGTAAAAAATGCACCAAGTCATTAAAAAGAAAATAGCACAGCAATTAGGTCAAAAAGAGGAGATGCAATAAACAAAATAATACTGAAGCTGCATGCAAAATATTAAGTAGCTGTCATGTGCAGTTGCTGAGAAAAATGCAACGAAAAAGTCACAAAATGAAAGTTAAAAGGCACAGTCGGTAAACAGGAAGTGTTGATTCGATATGGCCAAAAAGGGGAGGTGCAGTATAGGACTCTATACTGATGCACCATACCAAATATCAAGTGGCTGTAATGTGTAGTTGCTGAGAAAAATGTGACGAAAAAATCACAATTTTGAAAATGATAGTTAAAAAGACACAAAGTCGGTAAACAGGAAGTGGTGATTTGATTCAGCCAAAAAGGGGAGGCGCAGTATAGGACCTCATACCGATGCACCATAACAAATATCAAGTGGCTTTCAAGTATAGTTGCTGATAAAAATGTGACGAAAAAGTCACAATTTTCAAAATGAAAGTTAAAAAGGCACAAAGTCGGTAAACATGGAAGTGGTTATGCGATATGGCCAAAAATGGAAGACGCAATACAGGACCCTATACTAAAGCACCATACCAAATATCAAGTGGTTGTCTTGTGTGGTTGCTGAGAAAAATGGATGGATGGATGGACGATTGGACGGACAGACAGAGGTAAAACAGTATACCCCCTCCTTCAGAGCGGGGTATAATAACTACATTAGAAAATGTCATACTTACGTTAGTTTGAAAACTCCATACAAGTTTACTTTTTCCACCGTACCTGAAAGCGAAATTATAATTCCTTTGTTTACTTACATTGTATTAAAAACAAGAATATTTGTCTTACAGACACAATGCTCCGCCTCACAACTTCTTTGACCAATGCTATATTTCATGACCAGTAAAGCATGAAGTTGGTTGAATGGATACATTTTTTTCATGATTTCTGTTTAATGATATCCTGATGGGTATTTAATTAACTGGGTGTTTTTATTGATAGCAAACATCCTTCACAGAAAAGAAACTTACACCTAAGGATAAATCTCAACTTATTCCCTTTTTTCCGTGATCTGTAAAGCATGAATTTGGTGGCATGGGTAAATTATTATTGTTTTTCAATATTTATATCCTAATGTCTATTTATATAAACCTTCATAATAATAGTATACATCCTACTCTGAAAAAAACTTCAATCTAACCCCTTTTTTTCAGTGATAAGGGAAGCATGAACGGACAAACAGATGGACAGAAAGACAGATCCAAACACTATATGCCCCCTAATATAGTAGGCGAAGCATTAAAAAAACAATGGGACTATTGTCATTGACATTAAATTACAATTAGGGATGAGCACTCCTCAAGTTATATCAAAGTTCTTAAATTAATATCTTTATTTACTAGACTATCGATCATCATCTCAAGCAAAAAACTAGTGATAGAGTAGTGTGCCATTTTTCAGAAGTATAACACCTGAAATTTTGGTAGCAAACCAAGTTCTCTAGTGTTTTCATTCACTTTACATTCTGACAACAGACTTTTCATTTTGACAATTAACTTTTCAAATACAATGAAGGAATATTTAGAATTTCATACAACTTTATCAAAAGTCTATTACAGATGCACATGTATGTAATCATACTTCAAAAAGAAAAATGGAGGTATAAAATTTTTTAATGCTTTATTGTGGATAAAATATTAAAAGTTACGAAAGTCAGAGATAATTTCCAGAGTACCTTCCTTAACTAGTAACCAGCAGCATGATGAGACAAATAATTTAATTAATTTTCATATTTACTAATATTACTCATACTTTTTATCTTTCCTTATGAGATAATACAAAGAACCATTTATAATCCACATAAATTTAAAACACTAAATCTATCCCATACTTTTCCTACACAAATCGGCAAAATTTTTGCCCTGCCAAAAAAGCCCACTATACAGCAAAATTAATAAGTAATAGTGAGTTTATTTGGACAATTTCCCAACATTACTTACCCCAAACATAATTCAATAAATCCCTTTCAACTTTGAGATTTTCCACTTCTATGGTCAATGTGTATCCACATGTATTCATTGTTACTCTGACCTGTAGGTCTCGTTTCAAAACATCAGATCTAGCACAACAGGATACAACATTACATTCTGATGATAGGTGACACACTATATTTGATGTCAAATTACTCAGGTCAGTTAGGTCAGATGATGTTACATTTTCACATTCTGAAAACAAATTGTATCAATTATTTCTATCATTCTAAAAGTATTTGTAAGTATTGTTCTACTTTCACTTTCAAAATCCGGAATTCAAATTTATGATTCACTAAAACTGTCATCTGGTTTTCTCACTTCCTGGACCTACTGTAAAAGGGGAAATTTTCGTGAGGGGTTTATTTTGGCTAATTTCGCGAATGGCACAAATTCGCGAAAATTTCACCTTGCGTAAATTTGTTTTTCATTAGAGCGTAATGAAAGGTAAGTGAAAATCGCAAAAATAAAACCTCGCGAATATGTTTATAATTCAGAATTGGGAAATTTAAAACACGCGAAAATATCCCCTTTTACAGTATTTCACTCAACTTTAGAAAGAAAATACCCTTGAACTTTGATGTGTTGTACAGCATTCACCTCAACACCATGTATGGACATGTCTCGAACCCTATTTCTGTACCCTTTGTTCAAATTTGAACACAAGTTTGACCTCCGTGGCTTGAACATCCTATAAGGCCTGTAAGTCTTGTCATGTAACACTGAGAATTCACGATAAAATTGTAATTTGAAAACTTTTACCGCCAAAATATGACATTGCAGGATTATGACGTACAAATTGTTTGCTTGAAACGTCATATGTTTTTGTTAAAAATGCAACTTCCGGGTACAAATTATGTGCGCGGAAGTTCCAATATTGGACGAGACTTACAGACCCTATAGCTTGAACTGGTGCCATCAGTCCCTTGGGTGTTCTAATCATCCTAATTCGACTGTATGTTATTTTGTTTAATTTCTGTCTAGGCTACGATTATAAAGTGTATAATTTTTGAAGAATACAATATTCTGATTCTTAGAAATTTGGAATCACACATTTAATTATAAAGCTCTGATCCAAAAAATCAAACCACAGTTGTCAAGTCCCCCAATTTTGTTGGGTGTGACTCAATATTTTCACTTGTCAGACAATCAGATGTAGTAACCTGATCAGGTAGTTAAATAACCCAAAAAATCAAAGTTGTCACCTGTTTGCACCCCGATTTGATTTCAAATTATGTTTTGTATATAGGGTCTGTAAGTCTCGTCATGTAACGCCGGGAAATTGCGATAAAATTGTAATTTGAAAATGTTTCCCGCCAAAGTATGACGTTGCAGGATTATGACGTCCAAATTTTTTGTTTGAAACGTCATATGCTTTTGTTACAAACGCAACTTCCGGGTACATAGTATGTGCCCAGAAGTTTCGAGACTTACAGACCCTATTAAGATTTGTATTTACATTTCCAGATGTGTTTTTATTTACTTTCTTGGCTTGGAATATTGACTCCTCAAGTTATAATTAAGTCTTAAGGGAATTTGTCAGGCTGTCTTAATTAGATAAGTAATTGCATCTAGTGTACTAAAAATGTCTTGCACTCAACAGAAAAAATCAATTTCCATGCCAGCAATTGTTCAACGATCCCTCAAAATTGATATTCATATTTTTCTCATTGTTTTTCTATTGTAAAATTTTGTCTTTTTGCTCCAAAAAAAAGAAGGAAAATATAAAATATTTTTTTGGATAGGGCACTAACATTTTTTTAGGTCAGTTTTTCTTTTTTATGGGTAGGTAGGAAAGAGGCAGACAAGCTTAAGTAGAACTCTCAGAAAATTTGTAATAAAATTGAAAAATTTTGCGTTTTGTTTTGTAAAGCTTTGCTAATAGAACAGCATAAGCAAAAAATTTTGAAAATCCAAGCAAGATTTTTTTATATATAAGGCGTCAAAATTTTGGGGGAAATGGTTCTTTGTAAAAGTTTCCTTCATTTTCTGATAGCTGTTTATATGCCTTGAAATATACCAAAATATCATTGGAAGTTAATGAAATTTGGTATTTTGTCTATTTTATGATTTCAATACTTGCCTATTACCAAGAAAATATGATCCTTGTGCAAAAATATTTATATTTGTTTGAATTGATAAAATAAGAGGACACGGAATGCTCTGGAAAACTGAAGTAAAAACTCCCCTAATACTGTAAATGACTAATTTTCACCGATGCTTATTTTCGCGGTTTTTGAGAAATTTGCAGGTATTAATTTTCAGTTTTCAATGTTAAAACGGCTTTTTCTACACAAAAAACATATTTTCACAGGTATTAATTTTCGCGTTATAGAGCAAACCACGAAAATAGCGAAAATTAGTACACTGTGAAAATTAATACTTTTACAGTATTAGGACTTACCATTATTCCATCCATCTACGGCAGATTCATATGGAGCTCCAGTAAAATTACACAGATTGGTGAAGCCCATGAAGTCATTTAACTGGAGAGTTTGAATGAGATCATCAGAATCGACGTCAGTCATGTTTGATATGGACAAACTTCTGTCATCTAACCATGTGGACAAGGAATATCCTGTTGAAATAAAAATAAAAAAATGGCTTCATATGCAGTTGAGCAGTTAAATAAACATTTTATCAGCTGGTATTGAATTTGGAATCTTTCGATTGAAGTTTTCTTTTATCAGGGTAGACTTCTTCATGTGATTAGCAAAAGGTCAAGTTTATTCTATTTACACAAAGAACCTTGTTCTATTACAAACACAAATCTAAGGTTTCAAAATCACCGATTAAATTCTTTAACAATTTCCCTATATTCAAATCTGTCTGAACAATTTATCTAAAATGTAACTTGTATGAAACAAAAAATTTTCGGAAAGGTGCATTTCTCCTCTCATATCATAAATTCAGCCTACCTACCTTTACGAACGGTAGGAAAACCCCATCTATGAATATACCTGATCTAAGCCAAAAATAATGAAATCATAGTATACCGTAAAACCCCTATGACTAGTATTCAAAGGATCATTCAAATCAATTAAATTTGGTCTCCAAATAGGTGCAATATATTTGTTCAAACCTGTATATCATTTATTTCATTCCGACATAAAACATATTAATAATGGTGCAAGAATTCAAATCAATATTTAGATTCTAAAAGGCCTATCCTCACAAATGTTCCAAGCTGTGATTTTCTGAATTGGTGGTTTGACACCTCAGAGCATTCAACAGACAGTATGACATATTTATTCATGAGCCATAGATGAGCAATTTTTTTTTTTTTGCCTTCCAGATAAATTGATTTTCATTAATGAAAATTCAGTTTACAGTTATCATATGGTGCATGCTCTTGTAGACTTCAAATAAATCTAAAGTTTGTAACTAGTCGTTTGTATTGGGAAATACAGTGGAACTTCAATGGCTGGAACTCCAATAACTCGAACTCAGTGGATGTCTCGAACACTTTTTCTGGTCCCTTTGTTCAAGTTTAAGGTAGATAGACACTTATATTAATATCCATAAGATTTTGCTATAATTCTGCTCAATTGAAGAACCAATCCTACCGACCCGAAATCTGTAATAAAAAGTATGGGTCACCATACTTGTTTTTTCTAGAATAGAGGTCAATGTTTGCTCATTTTTAGCTCTTTTTTCACCTAATTTTACATAGAATGCATGGGGAAAATATGGAAATGCAATTTTCAGCTTAATAGAAATGAACCTTTTATCCATGAGAATTTTATATAATCTATTAATTACAATGATAAAACGTATATGTCATCATGCTTTTAACGGATAAATTTAATGAAGTGTCCGGATCAAACATTATTTACGGAAAAAGGGAAGTAATTCGCGGCAAAATGGATAAAATATGATGTTTCACATGTGTCAGTCAATTATGACGTCACAAAGAAAAAGCTGTCAAATTACTGTTCCAACCCGAAAATCAAACCTAACCGGTATCCGACTCTTTATTTTTCAAATGCGCGATTAAATTGCGCAGTGCAACAGTGTCTATCTACCTTAAACATAGTTTGACATAAATAGCTCGAACATCCCTCTCTAACCCGAACTGTTTTCATCGGTCCCTTGGGTGTTCGAGTCATCTATAAAGTTCGACTGTGTGTTCAATAGCACCAAAACAAAGGTAGAATACGAGACTTCTAAAGAAATTCTTACCAACAAATATACATGTACATACCCGAGTTTTTAAATCCTGTGTCGTAATTACATGAAGGTTTGGTTATATCAGTGGCATTGAAAATTAAATAATCCTGGCTGCATGGTGAATTCACATCCAGACAGAACTTAATCGTCATCGTTAGTATATATTTGTTGTAGATAACATCGTTTACTATCAAGAAACTGTAAAAACAAATAAATATTACGCCATGAAAAAAACATTTATTGGTTCTCAGGCCTTCCCTATCTAGTTTGAGGCTTGAAAAAAAAGCATCTCATGAACCCTTTTTTTTGCCATTTCAATAAAATAAAAATAAAATAAAGGTACATTTGCATGCTGTTTTTTTTTTTTTTTTTTGGAAGAACTGCATATACTTTCAGTCTGAACATTTTCAAAGGAAATAATTTGAATTTAACAATTAGTTTCTCACAAACTACTGCCAGACATGAACTATGTTAATTCGTAATGTGATATCTGCTAGGTACATCTGGCTAGTGTCTAGTCTAGACCGAAAGCAACAGTATAAAGCTGTTTAACAGCTTTAAAATCAACCCCCTCACTACATTTTTGGTGGTTTTAACAATGTAAAAAGCTGCCTCATCTATTTTTTTGGCAAATAAAAAGATAAAAAATCACCTTCTCCCTCATCAGTTTCAATGAAAAACTCCCTGAGAACCAATTAATTAACTTTGTATGGATAGCCTTATGAACTATTATACATGTATGAAAAACCAGAATTCAGAAATTGAATCATATTTGGAGCATGGGAGCAGATGTCACAAATGTAATTTAAAATCATCTGCTTTTTTGTACCCTTTGTTGTCCCTCCAATTTTCATGCCAAAACTTCTGCGTTTTCAAAATAAAAAATATTAATCCCTTTAGTTGGTAACATGGCCAAGTCACATAATACTAGTGACAGCAGTGATTTAGGCAATGGGTTCTCAATCTACAATTATGCCAATTTGGAAAATTTTTAAAATGTTAAATGATTTATGTAGTTGCAGTAATCGGAAATTCATAAAAGTGATCTGCATTAATAGGACTTATTGAAAGGTTGACATGCAGCAAGAAAAGTAATAGGTTCATGTACCTGACTTTGAGATACAAGGAATTAAAATTTTGGCGGGAAATGTCCATTTCTAGGTTTTTAATAGGCTTTGTATGGAAATTTGTAGGTCTTGAAAATAGAGTGAAGAAGTATTGTCATTTTCTTAGAATTTTGTCTAAAATTCCTTGAAGGTACATGCTTTTAGCATATAACATGAAAAATGGTTATTCATGGGCAAAATATTTTACATGTTATCATATGGAAAAAGACAGAGGAGTCCATATATCTGACCAAATGTCAGAAATCAATGGTGGCAACTACTTTAATTCGTAATCTTTGAGCTTCTAGTATGACTGGAATGCTTGCAGAGGTGGAAAGCGGAAGGTTCCAAGCTTGTAAATTGGAAATGACCCCAGCATGCTGGATTTGAACAGCCATTGTGGTTTAAAGTCCAGTGCCTTAACCACTCCTAAAATATCATCGAAAGAAGGTAAGAACCAACTTTACAAAAAATGCAGTTTTAAATGAAACAATTTCGAAAAAAATTAATGCACCAATAAATCTGGTCACATACTGTATAACCCATAATCTAATTACCTTAGTTCACCAAGCCCATTTATAGACAGTTTGCTGTCTGTCCCAAATTCATAATCGTGCATGGCGATATCATTTTCTAGTTTATCAATCTTCAGACGAATTCTATTACCACATGTGTCTATGACCATGCTGTACTCTAACGACGTGTCTAACTGAGGTACATACATACAACAGTGTACACCATTACAATCAGTCGGGACACTACATACGACTGTGTCTGATGCTTCTAATGCCTCATGTGGTAAGTTACTGGCACACTCTAAAATATAAGAAATAAACATTTGTAGGAAGCAGACGTTCCTGAAGTTATATATCGAAAATATATCCTGTGCTATTTCGTTTCATGTAAATTTCCTCGATACTCTCACTTTTGGAAAGACAAGAAATTACAGCTTTTTTGTATCCTGAATTGAATTTTTTTGATAATTAAAAGGTTATCTAGATTTAGTTACAGTTTTCAACCTCTCTATAGATCTTCAAAAATATTTCAGGTTTCAGTTCATGAACATTTTGATATTAATCTGCTAAGATGTTTACTTACCAATTAACAATGAAGGAATATAGAGTAAATACAAATGAGACAAAGTCTCTACAAATACATGGTAAAACTATACAATGAAACAAAGTTTTTGTGTTGTTCTTCATCTTGAAGTCGCCAACATCAACTGAAGCATTACTTATAGAAAATAGTAACACAATTCATTATCTTTTTCATTTCAGTGGTAAATTTCAATTTTTGACTGTTTTACCAAAATAATAAGTGAATTTAGCAGGAAGATGAATGTAAAATTTAAGTGTTTTACCATCGTTAAACCCATCGGTAGCAGTTGCCTTCATGTACTTTGTTTCCATGTTGTAACATTTGTCCTCCAGTGTGAAGAAATTGTGGACCTGTAATTCATCAATATACTGATATCTGGCCCAAACAGGAAGTGGTGACGTGTCATTTGGCAGATTTATACTGGTCATCCAATCATTCCAGGAAACTGTAAGCGAGAAGAACAGTTACTACATTCTATGAACAACTGTAAAGGGACAATACATTATTCCAACATTTGAGATTGTTTCAAAGTTTCAAGGGACATAACTCCAGAACTTCATTTGTACTTGAACTTCTGAACACAAAATCAAACTTGGACTGAATTTTGTGGTAAAAAGGTTATAAACTAAGTGTGAAGACAGAATGTTATTTAATTCAAAAGTTTTAAGTCAGAAACCTTAGGGGGATGGACAGATGGGGACACAACTGTGGAAATCACATATTACAGACAAGGCATTCCCCCTATATAATAAAGTCAAATACCAAATTGGAAATAAATTGGCCCAGCAGTAGACGAGAAAAGTGTAATAAACTTCAGACGGACGGACAAGGGTATTCCAATATACCACCCACTAATGAGTGGAAGTATAATAATGAAGTAAACTTACATTTTAAAGGGGACATAAAAAATCACATGACTACCTTCAACTAATCAAATTGCAATACAGCATAAAATGACCCAAAAAAATCAAAACATCAAACAATGACATAAACTTATATTCTAATGGAGACATGAAATATCACATGACTACCTTCAACCAATGAAATTGGCATTAATTAATAAAATGAGAAAAAAAATCAAAAAGATCAAATGATGACATGAACTTACATTGACTATCCTTGAATCCTGCTGATCTGTCACATATTTTTTTCGGCAGTTTGAAGTCTGTTAAGATGTTCTCATCATAGGAGCATGAGCTGTTGGCTTCAAAACATCCCATTACACCCATACTTAACAGGTAATTGTTAGATGTCTTTAAGTCATATAGAGTAAACCTAAAAAAGATAATTATTTTGAATTACTAAAAACACACAATAACCCAAAGGAAAAAACAGTTGGACACTATTCTTAAAGGATATAAGTTATGCTTCACCTACAGAATATTTTACTCATAAATCAAAGCTCCGATGGAGCTGAATCTCGAAGCCCTGAAATTCTTCATGTGGCAAAACTTCATAGTCATCCAAAGAACTACTGCATACATCTGCATGTATTAAGTTATAGTTCGTAATACGTGAAAATAATCAGATTGTGTGATTTCGCATGTTGATTTCATTGCTATTATATATTATCAAGTGCATTTGGCCACTGCGAAGCAAGAGCCTTTTAAGAAGTTTTCAGTCTTTAAAATCACTGTAACTGGCCAAAATGCGCTTGATAATTAATTTGTGCGAAAATTCGAACGAACAAATAGCGATGTTTGTATTTTGAATGCTACGAAACATTTACTACACTACTTTAAGAATACACACTACAACGACTCGTTATTGATTTTTTGTAACTATGAATGGGGACATGTTTGACCTAAATAAATAATTTAAATCATAATTATAGAACACCAATCCCTGAATCTATTAGGCACTAATTGATACTCAAAACAATAAATACGTTACTGACTTTGAAAATTTATAAACGTAATGTTATAAACTCAATGTTATAATACTAAATTAATCGCGCTTCTGGACACGTGTACTTATGTAAACTTTAAATATAGATCGCTTCAGCTGTGTGAATACACATCTCGCGTGTTTATCGTATGTTTCATTTTAAACCAATAAAAACATCTTATAAAGGTCAATGGGCGTGTTTTCCCATCAGATATAAAGACAGCCATTCATTTTTTATAAGCAACGAGTAAACAAAACGAGTAATTTGATTAACATGCATATTGTTTTCAGTTTAATAAAACAACACTGTATTCAACTCAAGAAAATGAAGAAATATAACTTAAATACTAAATGTATCCCATTTTGAAAGGAACTTGCACACTATATTTTATTGGAAGCACGAAGATCATCTTTTAGAGCTGTTAATAGGCTTGAAGCCTCACTCGGGGCACGTGATTTTTTTCTTGCCATATCAATATCTCTCCAGCCATTTCATGGCTTCGAGATAAAAATAATATTATTATGGCATGGTTCCAGATCTCTACTTTTGGTTTTAGATATACTGAAAAACCATTCACCTATTGGAATTATGAAAAAAAAGAAACCTGTGAGCAAAGCTTACCAATATATACCCCTCACTCCCCCATTTGTTTCCAGAAGAAGAAAAATCAAGTCAAATCAAATTTTAAAATAGCTGGTGCACAATGTCAATATGTACTGAACATTTTGTGAAAGTTTCATTGAATTTCTCAAAGTGGTCTAAAAAGAGTTGTCACCACAAAGTGTGTACCCCTATGGCAGACGGAATTACGAACTGACAAGCAAACAATCAAACATATGGACAATCGAAGCGACACCATGATACCTATATAGTGAACCATTAAAGCTAGGGTATAAAATGTTCAGCGGCCTGATTGGCCACTTGTAATACTCATGTTTCTATATAAGTACATACCTTAAACCAAACATTCCATTCAGTTTGTACATTTCTTCTGATCCTAATGTAAAAAAAATATATGTATATATATATATTTCAAATTCAAATTGATGATTTCTTTTAATGAGTGTCATTTATCAACTTATAACCCATCCTAAGCTGTTAATTATGACTTTTTGTTAATTCATCTTATAATGGTATTGCCTAATTTTGAATTATGGTTCCATAGTATCTTTTTATCACAATAGTTATTACTGGGAATGTTATGCAATCTTCCACAAACAAAAACAACATTGGAAACATGCAAAAGTACAATTTGTGAAAGTCTATCTAATGACTTTTTTTGTTGCTTCGATCCATAAACATTATTATTCATTCTTGTACAACAAATCCTATAAGCCAAATGATATTTGTTAAATCTTATCATGGAAGATACAGACTTCTAAATTTTGCAAAATTTTATTTCGCATATAATTATCATGATAGGGCAAGTTTGATATACATTTTTTTAAAAACAACTTAGTTTTCAGTTTACATAAAACATACCAAAAAGATATGTTGATCATTGTTTTTTTTCTATGATCACAAAGTAAATTTCATACCTTTTTTGAAGTTATAATGAAAATTTCATACTATTTTTGTAGTTATAACGAAATTTTCCATAGCCTTATTATGAATATAAACACAAATATTTACCCCATGTATAGCCCATCATAGAAATATTTCTTTCCAATCTTTCAAGCTTGATGACAATTTCTCCAGTACATGGATCTAATGTTAGGCTGGCTGATATACTGCGACCAATTTCTGGTTCAACAAAACATACTTTAACTGTATCACATGAGGCTTCAATGTTACCCGATACAGTGCTTCCTAAAGCTGGAAGGTTTGGTGCTAATGTACACGCTGAAAAAATGTTTGAAATATACATATACAGCATTGTAAACATTGGATGAACACTATACAATAATTATGTCAAATGTTATCAAACCTATTTCTGGTCTGTATCTATTAACAATGCATGTCTAATTGTGACACTATATTTGTATTCTCGATTTTTGTACTTCAGTACATCTTTTTTTCAATTTACATATCCTGAAGATGGCACCGTGAGCGTCAGTACATGTTGATGAACCATTACAAGTTAATTTGCATTCCATGGTAGTGTTGGTGTTATTGTTACTCCATCTACACATATACAGCAATAATAAGAAGTCATTGATTCTCTTCCTCTTTCAATTTGATTTTCTCGGCTTCTTAAAATTGAAAAAAAAAGGTTTCTTCACTATTTACAGCATTTTTCATAATACAATTCAATCACATTCCATAAATTTATGAAGTGCTCGATGAGGATCCATGTTTTTATCAACTGGTATGAAAAAAATAATGTGCCCTTCAATGAGTAAATTTTTGAAAACATAAAAAAATAAATTCTTATCAAGCTTGAAATATGCAAAATTTGAAATCAAGTATTAAAAGAGTCACATGATTATAAACAAGAGATTATGTCAGTATTATTTATGAGGGAAAATTGCTCCAGTAATGAATTAGCTCCCTTGAATGTATTCATGATTGCAACATCTTGAACACAACCAATGAAAAAATCTCCTAATATATGGTAGTGGGATAATGATACACATGTTTATCAATATATGGGGGTATATTTCAACAAACTAGGTACAACGGTACAGAATCAAGTGCATCGATACGTATCATATTTGATTTCTGCTAAAGTTTTAGAATCAGTACCACCTAACTGCTTTAAAATTTCTGATTTTGGTATGGAAATGTCAGATAAAGGACAAACAAATGTATTCAGCTGCATGAAAATGAACACTCTTGTATTTTATTATTTTATCACATAAAATAGTTAAACAATGGCAGTAGAATACCGAAGGAACACGGGAAGCGATGACTACAAAAATCGAAGTCCAAAGACATGGCAAAAACGGCAACAGAGAAAAACAAAGACAAAACAAGCACGTGAGACAGCTACAATGCACGGAAATAGAAAGATAACATTAAGAACTAAGGCACTAATAGTGTGAACTCCCATGAAAACCGGGAGTGAAAATTAAAAGAAGATAAAAAAATGTAATCAAATTGAGAAATGAGAATATGATACATATCAATACATATGACGATACATTTGCATTGTATTGATATATCATGATACAATTTTTATTAACAATACTAATCCCTAATATCCAGCTGTTACATGTTGGCAGATAGAGTACACACAGAGTGTTTCAGTTTCAAAACACCAAGGTCTGACATATTTCACACAGTAAACACCAGCAAATGTTGGTGAAAACACTAGCAAACTTCCCATTCTTAATTAACATAGAAATATATTGGCTAGTCATGAATGTCAGTGTAAACACAGGCCATTAACAATGTTTTCACACATGTCAGACCAGGGTGTTTTGTAACTGAAAGATTCTGTGTGTACTATATGTCAATGTTTGGTACAATACCTAAAACCAAAAAAAATATGCGCTGGGATAATGTATCTGGGTCTGAAACTCAACCATTTTGTTGCCTGGGAAAATATATCATTGTAAGACTCAATACCCAACCATTGATTACATATAGTCTCTAACATTGTTTCCAGTTTATTACGTATATTTCTCACATTGAGATAGCTAAATTTTCACATTTTAAAGTTCGAGGTTTATCCGAGAACTTTAAAATGTGAAAATTTAACTATTGAGATGTGAGAAATTATCGAAATAAACCGGAAAACAATGTTAGAGATTTTTTCTCTAATTCCTACTCAATTTATTTGACGTAAAGCGATCTCCATAGTCTCCAGTTGCCAGTATGCTGCCATTTTGTTGCTATCATCGTTGCTATGTGTATCATTGCGCCTTTAATTGAAAGGGGTGTTGAATGTAATATTTTTGATAAAAAATGTCATATTATCAATTAATTTAGTTATTTTAGTCATAAAAATGTAAAAATCAATTCACTAGACAATGATGCAGGTGTTAATTTCATCAACATCCGGTTGCACTATTTCTAGAAACTGACACGAGACAACCAATCAGCAAGTGAGATCAATGTCTAAACATGTTGATTATTAAGTTCATCTAACATCATTTGGGAAGTATTTATTTTGAACAAGAATTAGAGAAAAGGGAATATGTATTACTTTTAGAAACCCAACCATTGGTTGCCAGGGAAAATGTATCGCTGTTGGATACTATACCTGAAACCCAGCCATTGGTTGCAGGGGAAAATGTATCACTGCCACGATCACATGGTGTTGATAACAGGTAGTAGGACACATGGGCATGATCCAACAATCTTGAAGCATCATAACTTTCTAAGTTTCCTGGTGGTATGTTGTTATCAATTCTCCACTGGTTTCTGGAGAAATCTGAAAATATGCCATGAACACATCTTGCTATCACTCTGATAAATGAGTTGGAGCTTTTTCATTAAACCGTGAGTAAATATACAAGAATGGAATTCTAAAATTTGAAAAAAGAGGTTTTACTAATATTTTTATGTTCTTTTTAGTTTTTTTTGCATATTTACCGTGAAAAATCTGCAAATTTGCAAAACCAGAACTATCTAACATGTTTATCAAGCCAAGTATAATGTCTTGTGACATCACCCAAGGGACAGTTGTAGTATGTCAAAGTTCTCATATACTTTAGGCGATTTGTTATACAAATGTAAGTAATATCTTATGTGACTGCATTCCTGGTTGAAGACATTGAATCCTCTCTGCTATTAAACAATTCTCCATTGTAGCTAATCTGAAATGAGCTTCTATTCATCATGTATACTTTTACAATCTTAGATTAAATCTATGACATTTGCATAGTTTGATCAAGTGATTTCATTGGATATTGTAAAGGTCACAAACTTATCTTCAAATAGCAAAATAAACTTCCTTTCCAATGAAGTCACAATATTGATTGTAGAGGCCCAGAAACTAAAAACATGAAAATGTCATTAGTTTTAGAATTGGAGAAATAATATCCAGCATTTAGAAGTCATTGATTATCACATTTCTACTGTTTCAAGTGTAAAACATAAAAGTTCTCGCTGAAGCTCAAACTGTCTAAGCTAATAACCTTTTAAACAGTAGAACTATGATAACCAAGGACTTGAAAGGATAGATTCTATATAATGTAAACTGGGAAATTTTCGCCATTCCTGTGAATGTACTGAACATAACATACTTGGATCCACAAATCCTGAATTCCAGGCACACTGTCTCTTTGGTAACAGTACATTTTCTGCAATCTTATACTCCTGTTCACAAGCTTTACCAGACTCTGTACAGATACTGATGTTTAAGTCTATGAGGTATGAATTCTCCGAGTCTATATCATGTACAGTAAATCTGAAAAAAAAAAAATCAAAATAGCATGTACGTTGGCACCTCCTATCACCAGGCCCTCTGAAAACTGGATTCATCTAGAAACCGAACGATTTGTTTTGGTCTGGAACTTTTACCTTTAAAAATTATATAGTAAAATTTTCTCAAAAAGGAGACTCCTCAGAATTCTCAATTCTGGCTGTAAAAAGTTTTCCTGTCAAAAAATTAACCAACTTTATTCAACATGTTGCATGTTTATCAGCATATGCATCATTAAATAAGTGTTTTTTGATGGATAAACACAAGTCTTTGATTAAAATTCAGACGAATGCCCCAAAAAAATACTGAAAATTGAATAACAGCCTAAACTTACCTGTGTTATAAATATCTTGCACTTTTCCGTATCAGTGTTTGGACTTGAAACAACAGATTTTCAGAACCTCAGAAAACTGGAACCTCTTAAAACAGCAGTTTTTTTTCCATGAAGATAACAGTTTTCAAGCTTCTGATGTAGTAAGAAGTATTCAAATTATAACTGGGGGTTCTTATTTAACTAAATACCTGTTTAAGTCAAACATGCTTTAAATAAACCTAATTGAGGCTTCATAGCTGCCACAGTACTTTCTCTTTATACAACATACAGATTAATAGGATGGATTTCTATTAATAACGTTTACATTCCTCAGAGCAAGTAATCATTTTTTTTGGCAAAAAATTTTCCAATACAGTTACTGTGGAAGTAATTTTATTCGTGGACATCAATTTTCGTGGTTTTCATAAAAATTACAATTTTATGGGTACTTTTATTCGTGGTTTCGAGTTCTTTGTATTGAAACCTTACGGAAAAAATGCATATCGTTGGGAACTTAATTTCGTGGTTTTAGCAAACCACGAAATCCACGAAAATTGGAACCCCACGAACAATAGTACTTTCACAGTTATCAACCTATTTCTATTTTGATAGCTCAAACACCCCTCCATCTGGAGCTGTTTTCATCAGTCCTTGGGGTGCTTAAGCCATGGACTCTAAATGTAAAAATGTTTTACCTGGCATTAGCGATTCCTCCAAGTGAGAAGTTTTTCTGTACTCCTGAAAATAAAATTAACAGATTAAAATAAAGAATACAGTTATGTTGAGACGACTGTTGTAAAGCTAGAGGATGACATGCCCAAGCACTAGGTATTTGTGTTTGTAATACGCACAATGCCCCTGGCTTAACACTTGTGTTTTTATTCATACAGATGGACTTATGGACGAACTGATGAACGTATGGAAAGGTAAAACAATATGCCCCAGACTTTTTGTTATGGGGGCACATAAAAATTATCTGTGACCTGACACTGAATACTGTGTTGCCATCCCTGACACATTATGAGCCTAATAGGTTCTTGCATTAGTTCAGCTTAAAGATCGGCATATCTTTCACAAGTGTAAGAAATTTCGTCTTTTCTTCAAGTTGAGCATAGCTAACGAGAAGAAGATGTAGAATTTCCTACATGAGTGAAAGATACCCAAATCTTTAATTTGATCAAATGCAAGTACCTCTTTCTTCAGTTAAATATGAAAAGAAATATCTGGAAACCTATGTCGTCGTCATTTGAATGTACTTTACATTGTGTCGTCATTTTTACATTTAGTCATGGTAACGATTGTTGCATCACAAATATGATCACATTTGCTTGGTCATTTACCCACTGAAGTTGAGGTTGCGCAAATCGATCTTCCACTGTAAAGCACCATTTACAGAAGAAAAACTGATCTCACCATGCATATATATTATGTTAAAGTGAGATCACAATTTTATTAGATTTTCAAGAAGTTGTAAACAGTTTGCAGTATCAAGAGCTAAACAAGAATAGTTTTTGCTGAAACTCTAACACTTTCAACTGAAGATATACAATTAGCATGGGCTTTATGTATAATATGAAAGAAAATGTGTCATTGGGACAGGGATGCCCCCACCAGATAGATATCGGCAAATAGGAAGTAGATGAGTGTCAGACAGACTTGAAAAGGGGAGACACAGTAAAACTCGCCATAGCAAAGTTTCAGACCAAATATCAAATTATTCCTCCATACACAAGCTGAGAAATCCTTGACGAAAATTTCGGAGCTACGTATGTATGGACGGAAGGACGTATGGACAAGGCTAAAACTCAATACCCTAGTCGCCTAATTAGGAGGGGGGCATAAAAAAAACCTTCAGGAAAAATTGTCATGTCTTTGAGGTTTTAATTATTTCCTTCCACTACACCAACTTTTGTCAGAGATAATTGGATATCATTGGAAAATGAGTAAATATTTTAAGAAAGGATATGGGTCAAATGAACATGAGACCACAACACACACGTTAACCCCAACTGCAATAATTTTAATGAGCTGTATGGCCATTTCGGAAACCAACTCCTCATCAGCAGCACCAGAACCCAAACAAAGGAAATCCATAATTTCAAAAATGATTAAAATGCATAAAACCAAAAGAAATCTGAATAATCAGTAACATCAAATATAGCTAAGGACAAAACCACGATGGAGGGAGTCAATCCTTAGGTATCAGAATTTACACAAATTTAGATAACAGTAATTGAACAAAGTGTACACATGGGATATTATCTCATGTACAAGTACACCATATCTAAGAAAACTAAAGAGCATACATCTCTACCACGGGGAATTGTTTTACCAACTCCACACTGCAATAAAAGACAAACTCCTGTATTAAATATTTTATGAAAGGATATGTATACCATATTAAAACTCCCTGATCAACTCATCTACAGTCTTTGAATATTTTATGTACAGACACATACAAAAGATTCAGAAATGTCAACTTTTTCTTTGCAGAAACATGTCAAACATGATATTTATAAATATCATCACAATAATTAAAATCCTTATCGCTGATGTATGAAAATGTAATCTGCAAACTTCCTAGCAGAAAATTGTATGAAGAATTTTAGGCAAACAAAGCCCAAACAAGCATGTTAGTTGAAACTTACCCATGTCGTACTTCACAATCGGTAGAACAAACATATAATTTTCTATCCCGACACTAAAAGTTGACTGGCAAGGGTCCAAAGCAACTTCAAAATGGAAAGTCCTTCGCAGCTTGACAGAATCAACACAGCATTGTATCGCTGAGCATGAGGAAGGGAGGTAACATGTTACGTCTGTGTCAGAACTCGGCAAGTCTTGTATTGTAGTGTTTAGAGAACAATCTGTAAAATAAACAAAATTCAGAATTTCACAAACTATTGCATTATGGGTAAAAGGAACATCAAATTGGTTTGATTGGCGAATTTAACATCTTTGGTTGTATATCATTTTACCAACATCAGCCCCACAATGCTCCATGTTTTGTATAAATTTACCCAAAACAATCATTTTTTATGTACAAATTATAAGACTGGTCAAGTACCTTGTATGAAAATAACCCTATTCCACCCTCCAGGAACCTTCAACTCTTCAAGATTTTTTTTCATCTTTACTCACCTTTTACCCAACCACCAGCTGCAGACATACTGAACTTTGTACTGTTCCTGCTACACTGATCATCCTTCTTTTTCAGGTAAGGTGATAAACCAGTCTTGTCATACAGAAGACATTCTGCCCAATATGGTAGAGGATCCCCAATTGTTAGTCCATTATCTCCTTGCCATGTTTCAAAGGAGAAATCTAAATACAGACAATTTTAAATCAGTAACTCCTCTGCATACTCACCACACATAGATACATGTAAGGTGAAGGCAAAAATTACACAAAAGCAAACCTGAATTTATTTAGATGTATCACATGAAGTGTCTTCTTTCAATGAAAAGAAAAGTGAAAAAAATCTAGAAAAATATTTCCTTTAATATAAGGGAAATTTTTGCAAGGGGTTTATTTTTGCTAATTTCATGAGGGGCTCATATTCCTGAAAATTTCCACTCATGAAAATTTATTTTTTTTTACAAATGTAATGAAACATGAGTGAGGATCAAGAAAATAAAACCCGGCAAATAGGTTTAGGAATAAAAATCGCAAAATTTAACCCATGCAAAATAACCCCTTTTACAGTAATCTTGATACCATTACATGTACATTTAATTCCTTAAAGTAACTACATGTATATTACAATGTTTTAACAAAACACACATTTACATCTTATTTATCTTATTTCTTTTCAAATTGAAGAGCAAATATCCTGAAATTAGTTTTTTGTGCCTGAGTCTCAAGATTTGTGTTGAACTTAAGGCTCAGATAAAAACACTGTAAAATCTATAATGCCCCTCGCTTTATTTGCCTCTAACTTATAGCCTCTATTTGCAGAGTCTATTTTTCAAAACTTTCCATAACTTTAAGTATAAAGCTCCTGTGACTTATCACCAAACCCATTAATAACGCTGAAAAAATTAGTTTAATGAACGTTGGCATTACAGCTTGGTACTGTATACAGAAAACTCTTACTTGGGATGTGGTAATCTGCGTTCCAATCACACAAGTCCTTTGGTAGTTTGGTATTATCGAACACAGTAGTAACTACATCACATGGTTGTCCATCTTCATAACAATACGACACATTCAGGCTTACTAAATAACTACTCTCCCCTTCTAGATCCTCTATGACATAACTAAAATATACATTCTTCACCATTATTGATAAAACATTTATAAATTTTAAAAGGCCTTGTATTAGGTTTTGGGGTGCAGATCAAAATTCAAAGTTGTATTATTAATTTTCAAAATATGACAAATTATATGATACAACTGTTGGTTGAAATAACTCAAACCCCTTTTCTGTTACCTTTGATCATGTTTAAAAATTGACCTCAATAACTCAAACACCCCTTAACCCATTTTCTAGACCTTTTGTTCAAGTTAAAGCAAAGTTTAACCTCACTAGCTAGAACACCCCTCCAGCTCAGATAGCTTGAACACCCCTCCAGCTCAGATAGCTTGAACACCCCTCCAGCTCAGATAGCTTGAACACCCCTCCAGTTCAGATAGCTTGAACACCCCTCCAGCTCAGATAGCTTGAACATCCCTCAAGCTCAGATAGCTTGAACACCCCTCCAGCTCAGATAGCTTGAACACCCCTCCAGCTCAGATAACTTGAACACCCCTCCAGCTCAGATAACTTGAACACCCCTCCAGCTCAGATAACTTGAACACCCCTCTAGCTCAAACTGTTTTTATCTGTCCCTAGGGTGTTTGAGGCATTGAAGTTCATCACTTCCTTAGGTGTTCAAGTCATCAGTTTGATTTAACTAAGACAAGAAGAAATGATTTGTAATTATCATGTAGTCAGTAGTGGATTAAGAGAGTGGCATGAGCAAAACCATGAAAAAAATAAAAATTTTCAAGAAAAATCCGGACTTCGTAATTTTTTTTTTTTTTTTTTTAAAGAAATTAGTGAAGAAATTAGTGATTTCTTTCAAATTTGCATCCTGATTTCAAACCCTGGAACTGCCCCTATTAATAAATATACATGTACATGTATAGTTATACTTACTCCAGTACAGTGGATCCTACAAGGGCAAATTGTCTCTTGACTCCTACAATAAAAAATAATCAGCTCAAATTTAATGATTTACAAAATATATTATAGAAAATTGAAACATTTGTAGGATACGGTAAATTTTGAAACAGCTACAATTTTGCAAAAAACATGTCCAAGAATAATGATAACTCAATGATGTTTAACTCTTTTATCTACTTGATCATATTTCCAAAACATTTGATTTTTTTGACGTCCTGCTTGGTTTAGGCAGGTTTTTGATATTGTCAGGGTTTGGTTTAGACAGGTTTCACTGTATCTTAAATATGTACAAATATAGTTGAACTTACCATCCATGTAACCAATCAATGAGACGTTTCTATAGAAACGTTCTATCCCAAGATGCAATACTTTTGTGCAAGGATCAATATGGAAGTATGTCCTAAATGACCTTGACAGAAAGGCAATTTGAGTACAGCATTCTACTGCCGTGCAAGCTGACGTAAGGTGACAACGTGAAGGGTCTGTGATGTTCCCAACACTAACAGATTTGGTACAACCTAATAAAAAGACAAACAAAACTTGCTCAACAAAATATAGATGAATGAATTGAAGTTATTACATTCCAAAATATTTCAAATATGATTTGGCAATAATGGCTTATGGATAATGAAAGATCCACATAAAAAAGAAAGAGCCCCAATGGCCTTATTTGGCCACAAATTTTAACTAATGTGAGAAATAAAGTTCAAATATAAGACTTCATTTTGTTAAAATTTTCATTCTGTGTAACCTTTTTTTTTTAATAAAAATCAAATATTGAAATAGACCCTTTCAAGATAATGTCAAACAGATCATTTTTTTTTTGGGGGGGTGGGGGGTGATAATTGGGCAAGAGCATTTTCCCACTAAAACTATAACAATTCAATCTGTGTTTAAACTTTAAATGAGCGATGAGTTAATTAAGGGCAGGCTGCACTAATTTCACTTTACCATAATTCCATCCGTACACATCAGGGGAATAAGTGAAGGAGTTCTGGTCACACTGTGTCGTCTGCAGATAGGCAGAAACATGAATGTCATCTAAGAAAACTGCTGCAGCCCAATCAGGCAGAACACTTCCAGCTTGTAAACCTTGATCAGCATACCACTGGGTCTTAGAAAATCCTAAAATTAAATAAATACATTTAATTTTCAAACTTTGTGGCAAAACTTCCATCAATTTTTAATATACATGTATACACTCATAAAAAAATCTAACCCTACCACTAGCTTTTGCTAGTACTCATACCAAGTTTGGCTATCCTGAGTTTCTATCGTTGTTTACATTTGTCTCTTGTCCTTGTTTTTTTTTAGTTTTTTTTTGGTGCAGTTCCCTAGCGGCCAGTGGCATGTGATTGATTTTTGGACAATGTAGCTGTTATCGGTCCTGTTTGAATGTTTTTTAGTACTGAAATTTACTTATGAATATTTTCACTTGGCTCTCTTGAAATCCTTTTCACTCAAACCATTTCCAACCAATATTGAAAGCATCATGCCAAGATAAACCAAGAAATCAAATGCTGAGAAATTAGAATTCAACTTGTACATTGCATTCTTATCTGTATTTACACCTAACTTGATAAATTATGTTCCTGTCGTGTCTCATCTTGGAGTTATGGATGTGCTTGCTTGCTCACATAACGCCACTTTCATCAGTATTTCAGCTATATCCTGGCAACCAGTTTTAGGGTTGGAGGACGCCAGTCTCCAGATAGAACCACCAACCTTTGGCAGGTAACTAGCATACCTTATCACATCCGGTTGCCAGTGCACCCTTAAGTTATGGACATGTAATCATACTATAAAAGAATACAAAACAAATACCTGGTTTCTTGAATCCTTGATCCCATTCACAAACACGTTTTGGTAACTTGGTGTTCTCATAGATTGGAAACGTATCCTCTGTTTTACACTGAATACCTGTGGTGTCGTAACAAAAGTACGCTACAACATTCAGTAAGTAGAATCTATCTGTGTATAGATCTATTATGTTATATCTGAAAAAGGAGATAAAAATAAGTAATGCACCCATTACATGTGATACCCTTTCACTTTCACAAATTTTCAAAATCTCAAGTGGCGTAACTCCACAACCCCTTGGACCACTGATACCAAAATCGATCATGACCTGAGTTTTTTGGTGATCAGCTAACATACAAAGTCTGAAGACTATTTCTTATTTGGTTAACAAGTTATCAGTCAGAAACCTTTGGATGACTGAGAGAGGACAGACACATGATTGCGGGAATCACATAATAACTTGCCACTAGCATGTGGCAGGGTATAAAAGGTAATGTTCTCATAGTTGCCAACTCCTTCTTCCCTAAATGTGAAATCAGCTATATGAAAATGCAGAAATTGCTCCTACTTTGAGAAACTTTTAAAAATCCTAGGTAACAGTTTAAGCAATTCTGGGTAAGTATATACAAATACTTGTTTGGGTTTACACTTCAAAGAGAACTGCTTCTACACACAATACTTTGCAATGAAAATCCCTATTTCTATCGAAGACGATACAGACTGCCCTGTTCTTCTCAGATGTTTACCTCACAAATGTTTGACAAATGCCTTGACATAAATATTTGATTTTGCAAACATGCAATGATATTTCAGTATAGTGAAAATCCTACTTTACTGTGTTGACATTTTAACATCAAAACTGTAAATTTTATCCAATAATTTCAGCATTTTATTATTTTTTAAAATCTTTACTTTAACTGTTTTATTGGAGTAGAAATGGTTAATCTAGAATACAGAAGCAATCCTCATTTTTTTAAAAATTATTCTGGGCATTCTGGAATGGTTGGAAACTATCTGTTCTTGAAAAGACTAATCAATTCTTTTCAAGGATTTAAAAGGTTTTTTTTGTCCAAGAAGAGTTTTTGAAGTTTTGAAATAAATTAGTTGTAAAATATTTATGATGCTTGTATTTATTGCCTGTGATGCCTGTAATATTAAACCATTTAAACACTATGAATGGATAACAATCACTGGTATTACAGAATTACAAGAGAAAGGCTATAAAGTTGTCATAAACATTTTCTTGATCAAATAAACAATATATTTTTTCTAAAATACTTACTTGATTCTAACGATTCCCTGAAGGTTCCAGTAGTGGTCCTCTCCTAATTAAAAAATATTAAAAAATGTCTTTAGTCACATGTTATTTAAACTACAGTCTGTGGCCATAAATATTACCAGGCCAACATTTAAAATACTTTTGTTTCCCCTCCCCGACTGGGTTGTTCAAGTTATGGGTAGGTAGGTAGGAAAATTATTTTATTTTTTCTTCAAGTAAAAAATTTTACTGAAATCTTCAAATATATATGATAATGTCTGTTTTACATAACAAACTCTTTTTGACTTAAGACTAAAAAAAAAAATTGAACAGCAGTGGCCAATAAAATTTTTTGGGTAGCTGCAATTGTAGCGGGTCGGTCGCGGGAGGGGAAACAAACAATATTTTATTTTTGGCCCCACATAGGAGTTTTTACTACAAATTTCATGAAAAACCATTTTTTCAAAAATTATTGTGAAGTTGATTCTTATCTGATTTAAATGAAAATTTTACTCATAAATTCAGAATCTTGTTAAGTTTACTTTTTTATTTCAGTGTCATTTTCTGAATGTTAGAAAGACATCTGAATGAATCATTGATATAAACAGGAAGTAAAACGTTGATGTCACAAAAGTACTTCCATAAATAAGGAATTTTTTACCTATATCTCACACTTCATGTTTAAATCACTGCCATGAAAAGTCTTTATTATAACCTTATAACTAAATTTGGGAAAATAAAAAAATGTATTTAAATTTATACATCTCTTACCTTTATCATTTCTAAAAATTGCCCAAGAGTGAGATAAAAATTTGTAAAAGCAATAGATTAATCCATTATTGCAGTTCGAGTAAATATATGTTTTATGGTCTCATGTTCATTTACTCCATATCCTTTCGTAAAATATTTAATACAGGAGTTTGTCTTTTAATGCAGTGTGGAGTTGGTTTAACAATTCCCCGTGGTAGAGATGTATGCTCTTTATTTTTCTTAGATATGGTGTATTTGTACATGAGATAATATCTCATGTGTACACTTTGTTCAATTACTACTATCTAAATTTATGTAAATTCTAAAACCGAAGGATTAACTCCCTCCATCGTAGTTTTGTCCTAAGCTATATTTTATAGTACTGATTATTCGGATTTCGTTTGGTTTTATGCATTTTAAACATTTTTTTGAAATTATGGATTTCATTTGTTTGGGTTCTAGTGCTGCTGATGAGGAATAAATTTCCGAAATGGCCATACAGCTCATTACAATTATTGCAGTTTGAGTAAACATATGTTTTATGGTCTCATGTTCATTTACTCGATATCCTTTCATAAAATATATATATTTACCATATTCAAAATCTGCCAGAGTCCTGTTGTATCGTGCCTTCTCAATGCTGATACTAAGTCTATCTTTACATGGATCCAAATCAATGGAGAATTCCACTGTTCTTTGAATGACATTATTATTAATACAACATTTCACGCCTGTACACATACTGGTCACATGACAGTTAACACCGTCTTTTAATGTCGGTAATGTCAAGTTGGATGCACAATCTACAAGAATTTGAAGCATGCATTAAATAGAAACTAAATAAGTACAACTGGTCTACTCAATTTATGGATTTTGGTAATATAGGGTATAAGCAATTATTTTTCACTTTTTCAAAAGCGTTTTACTTTTTAAAAGGTACACAAGTTTCACGTCATAAGAATAATAGTGAATTAAAATGCTTGACACAGAACATTATTTCTATCATTTCAAAAAACAAAAGTCATTTTTTCAACCACTCCACTGAAATTTCATCATTTGCAAAAGCAATGCAACTGAATACTTAAAAGATTAATTGACTTTCTCTGAAATTCTATATATAGATTACACCACAAGATCCCGTTCATTACCATATTTTATCCATTAGAGATAGTTAAATTTTAAAATTTTAATTGCGAGGCTTGCCGAGCATTTTAAAATTTTTAAATTTAACTATCGAGAGTGGATAAAATATGGTTATAAACGGGATAAAGTGGTGTAATCTTTTTCTCTAATGATCAATGATCAACACCGAGAATTGTATTCCGAACAGATTTGGCGGGAAATAGCACAGGGCTTTATTCAACATACGTTGATTAAAGAAACGGGTCAAAACCGGTTTAAACTTGACATATCATTAGAGAATGCACTTTACATAATTGGCATAAATAATATAATCCAATAAAATACTGTTAATTTGGAAATTTCCGTACTGGGATAATTTTTGCTTTTCTCATGTTTGGGAAATTCACAGGAATATAATCCACAGCCTAAAACTTTTAATAACAAAGATTTTACAATCAAATTTTGAAGATCAGCAAATATTAGTGAAAGGTTCAGGTATGACTCTTTGTAAAATTACTCCCCAAGGGAAAATAACCACATTAACAGTAACCAAACAAAATGAAAATTTACAAAAAAGCCATGTGTTATTCACAGCATATACAGTAAGATTCATAATCAAAGTTGTTTTTATACCTTGTGTCCAAGATTCATTCTGATACACTGATCCTGATTGGTTACACATGGGTTCGGTCATAAAGGGAGATAATTTGGTATCCTCCATAAATTCCAGTAACAGACCTGGTGTAAATGGTGTGTATGGTGTGTGTCCTTTTTGTACAGACCAGGTGTATATGGAGAAACCTGAAAAAAATATATTAAAGTATATCTTATTCAAAATTATGATTTTAGAGAAATATTCATCGAGACACAGGAAAACTCACTGCAAGGAGTTCATGAGTGAGTAAATGAGTTTTTAAGATGGCATTCGATCTTTTGTATTTTCCAAATTCTATTCTAAACACCTATTTTTAGTGCCCACATCTCACTATTTTATTATGCCAAGTTATCTTGCGATTGATTCAATGAGTGCCCTGTGGTTGTCTATACATGTCTTCTCTTAATCTCTTTGTCAGGCAACAGATAACAACAGTTGCCATACCACTTTGCTTGTTAATTTTTTGTTTGTTGTATCCATGAGTTAACAGAAACAAGAATGTAACATTGTTCTACATCTATCAATGAATTCCACTCAAACCAGTGCTATGGTCTGTTTTGATGCCTTCCAGATAGAGAATAACAATAATAACTTTTTTCCATTGCTTGGTTATACCATGTATGTATGAGATATTGTCTCATGAGCATTTAATCCATTTCCTTTCATTGCTAATTTAAGTGTTGGGCATTTGAATTTATCAAGATTGTACATGATACTGAATAAAAGAAAATGTGTCCATGGGACACCGATGACCCCCCCCCACCCGACTATATATTGTCATACAGGAAGTAGATGAGTCACGGACTTGAAAAGGGGATATATGGTACAACTCATTATACAAAAGCTGCAGACAAAATATCAAATAATTCCTTCATACACAAAAGCCAAGAAACCATTGACGAAAATTTCAGACGTACAACAGGGCAGACAAGTGTTAAACTGAATGCCCCTATCCCCTAACAGCAGGGGCATATAAACTAATTAATGAAAACTAGAATACTGACAAAGTCAGAAAGGGCCCCGCCCCCTTGTGTGTCCAAAAACCTGTTTGTGGAATTTCATGGTAATCAGATTTTCCTAAAAACCAAAAGGGGGCTTCCTTTGGTCAAGAAAAACCTTGAGTATCAAAATCATTTAAATCCTTTAAGGCATTTTTAATTTACCATACGACATAGAGCTAATTCTCAAAATATGCACTTTTCCATATAAAAAAGAAGTTTTTTCCCAAAAATCATTTTCCGATTTTCCTCAAAAATGAAAGGGAGCTTCCTTTAGTCAAGTTCAACTTTGAGTAAAAAAAAATGATAAAAATCGGTGAAGGCATTCTTGAGTTATCGCTGACGGACAGACAGACAGACGGACAGACAGACGGACGGACAGGCTGATTACTATAAGGTGCCGCATGGCGGGGCCCTAATAACTGAAAACTACATACTTGGTATATGGAAGTCTGAACTCCAATTACATGGCTTCTTTGGTATAAGTACATTATCTAAAATGACAGTTTTTGATTCAATGGGACCTTTAGATTCATAGGAGAGTGTCAAGTTCAATGAGACCAGGAACTTCCTTTCTTCATACAGGTTGTCTATGATGAAACTGAAATTAGAGTATATAAAGTATTAACACACAGTTAAAGTATTAATACAAGCTTACACATCATATATGAATGATAAAGTCTCTTTCTGCAAAAACCATTATGGAAAATAAAAAGATATATTCATTTTCAAATATCTTGTATATCAATCCACAAATAATGACACTTAAATTTCATACTCATCCAATCAAAAATATTGTAGAATACATGCAATTTTGGACTCATCAAATCAAAAATATTGCAACATATATATAATATGTTCCTCATCCAATTAATAATATTGTAGCATACATGTATATTGTACTCACCCAATTGAAAAAAATATTGCAGAATGAGGGGTCTGATGGGGGGGGGGTCTCATCATGAATCACGAAAAAATTATTTGGACCAATCACAGTTCAGAGGAAATTCATTTTGTCAATCACGGATCAAACAATGTTCTAATAACGATTCACGACAAATTAATGAAATGGAAAACGAATCAATTGAAATCCCCGATCACGGAGAACAAAATAAACCCATCGGCCCCTCACAGAAATACATGCAATTTTGTACTCATATAATTAAAAATATTGCAAAATATACATGTATATTATTTTGTCCTCATCCAATCAAAAATATTGTAGCATACATGTATTTTGTACACATCCAACCAAAAATATTGTAACATACACATATTTTTTTCTCATCCAATCAATTTTGTTCTTTCCCAACAAAAGAATTGTTGCATGCATGTTGCATTTGTTATTACTGATATTAGTAAAATTAAATTTCAGTGTGTTACAAACCCATGAAATTGTTGTTTTTCTAGTCCCTATCTTTCCCAACCTCATCAACAGATTAGAGAATATTATATCAATAAGACCACTGTATACTACTTACTCCATAGTCATTACACCAAACAGATCCATGCACTGTGGAACATCTGAAAATTTCAAAAGATAGCACAGTCATTAGTTATATAGATTTTTTATTTTTTTTTCCAATTCTAAATAAATCAAAGAAAAAGTAATATACTGTCCATATCCATTTATGTTCATAGAATCTGCTATCTCTATGTTGTTTCTATATCCCCATTTCTTTTACATTTAATTTTTCAAAATTTCCCCTTTTGCTAGTTGTTTAGTATCCATTTGCAGTATTTTAGATCTTTTACTGAAATTTGACCCTGCACCCCTCCCCCCAAATAAAATTGCATACTTACTCCATTGATATTTATAGAAAGGTACTTTGAATTCCAGTTTTTCTATTCGGACTTTGAACTCAAAGTTACAAGGATCTATTGATATCTCCGTTTCCATGGGAGTACCAAGTAAGCTGACTTCATGACAACATTGGACAGACTGACACGTCGATGGGATGTAACACTTGACATTGCCGCTCAGTAACGTCTCCTTATTGGATACAGAACAATCTAAAATAAGAAAACAGATACCAGTTTTGCTTCAGCTCTAATTTTAATGGAGTTTTTGACTGAAATCGTCATATAATACTTCAAAATTATCAATGGTAGCCTGAAGTTAATTCTTTAATACAGAATTATACAAAGTTTTATAAACCACTTGAATTTCAAAGTAAAATGAGAACCAATTTTCAAATACTGAAAATTTTATCATCCTATGACAAATAAGATGAATCTGAAATATTTCGCTCATATTGCACCATTTATCAGCCCAAGTGCCTCTCTTTTAACATTTCGCTCATATTGCACCATTTATCAGCCCAAGTGCCTCTCTATTAACATTTCAAAATTTAACTTTCTCTGGTGGATAAAATATGGTAATGAATGGGACCTTGTGATGTAATCTATATTTATCTGCTTCACAAATCAACGACTACCAAATAAGGTTAATTTGTCCTTTGCCATAATCTGGAACTTACCATCTTTCCATCCCTGGATTGAGTTTTGGTATGGTACATTGTAGCCCTGACATGCTGTGTCCAACTGGTAAGGTCCTACATACATCTCCTCAGTAAGTCTGGCAATATGTACTGGCCGCAACTGAGCATTTGATGTAAGATTCATTGAGGTCCTCCATGTAGCTTCCGAGAACTCTACACATAAAAACAAAATCAATACATTTTCATTTTTATATTAAAGGGTTATTGCTACATCAAGATCATTATTAGATTTTCATCTGGGATCACCAAAAATGATAGTACAGGCAGAAGGCTTTCATATTTTTTTCTGTCCCACGTTTAAATCAAATAAGATTCTGACAAACATCAGGGTATTAATTGCCATTAACTGGAAATGGCAACATTTGTGTAAAACAAGGTCTTTCTAGTTCTGGAGACGCCATTTTTCTGGGAAGCAAAACAAAGACTATAAGGCACCGCCATATGGCTGGGCCCTAATAAAACTGAAATGGTATTATTAATAATAAAAAAATACAGAGAAATTGATTTTGGTGGGCAGTTTAGGATGAAAATCTTCTAATATTAACTTCATGTGGCCTATTCTAACAAATGCAAAAATTTTAGAATATGGTCCCTTTCAAAGTTACAGTATTTATGTTAACATTCTTCCTTCAATATGTCTAAAACAATAGTAAACACTGTTAACCAGGTAATTTTTGCAACGCCTTTATTTCACAGTTGTTTAGACAAATTTCATTTCACGGAGTTCTGAATTCACAGTGAGAGTAAATCTTCTAAATCTTCCAATTGCATCCATATACATTTTATTCGCTACAGTTTTATTTTTGTGCTTCATTCCTCAACGCTAAAATAGTGAAAATAAAACTGCTGTGAAAATTTCTCTATCTACAGTACCAGAAGTGAAAGAAATGTATTGCAAAGAAATTAGGCCTTTTAATTTTCTTACTTTTTTGTGGAGATGTTAATTTAAAACAAGAAAAGAAAAATAAATGTCGAAACAGTTTCATTTCATTCATTCACACATATCAGGACGAAAATTTCAATAGCAACTGAAGTAATAAAATGTTTTAATCAACAAGATGCTTGAATTTCCATACCAAATCACATCAAATGAAGACATTAATCTGAATTTCACAGCCATGAATTATTCTCCCAAGATGTTAGATAACTTTTTAATTATGATTACCTGGATCACGGAATCCTGTTTTCCATTGACAAGGTTTCTTATGTAGCAATGCCCCAGCAAATACCTGGCTGGTCAGTTCATGTGGACCATTGGTCTCGTATGACACAGTTATATTCATATCAACCAAATACTGATAATCACTGGTCAAGTCATAAAGTACGTAACTGAAACAGATAGAATGTATGTTTAACAAGAAATCTGTGAAATGCTTCTCCTACCAAAGCTCTACAAATAAATATAGAAAGGAGTAATGGTGCATTATATGATACCCTGCCATGTTTTCTTTAAAAAGAATTTCAAGTCACAAATGCAGAACCACTTGGACAGACAACCCAAAATCAAACTTGGCCCGAGTTTTGAGGTCAACAACTTGCATACATTTACAGTCAAACCTGCCCATGCGGTCATCTTGATTAAACAATAACCTTGTTTTAACAGCCACAATTTTATTTCCCATTTCCTATTTTTTCAGTTATTTTGAACCTTGATTTAGAAGCCACCTGTCTTATGTGGCCAATTTTCTCTCTTCCCCTGGGTGACCTCTTAAACCAGGTTTGACTGTACTAGTTTCTTGTTTGAAGGCTCAGACCTGTCAAGTGTCACGCAATCCTCATGAGACTTGTGTGAAGCTTTTGCTAATTTTGGGGCAAATTCCTTTGATCTTTTAATTTTTTCCTTTGATCTTTGACAATTTTGGCAAATCTCACGCAAGGCAATTTTTAAAACTTGACAGGTCTGAAGGCTAGTTATAGGATCAAATCCCAAACAGCCTCCCATACTGAAGACAAGCACACTAAACAATAGATTGATAAAATAAAAGAAAATGTGTCCATGGGTCACAGATGCCCAACCAAATGGTTATCGGCAAACAGGAAGTAGATGAGTGACGGACTTGAAAAGAGGAGAAACAGTACCACTCATCAAACCAAAGATTTAGACCAAATAACAAATCATTACTGCAAACAAAAAGCTGAGAAATCCTTGAAAAAAAGTTTCTGGCGTATATGTACCTCGGACAAGGTTAATGCCTCTGTTGCCTAACAATGGGGGCATAATAAGAAGTTATAAATACTCACTCTATCCGTACAACATTCCCCATTGAGAACTGCTTTGCATCCCCTGAAAAAATCAAAATTTATTCAACCATTACACATAATGAACAAAGTTTAACAAGTTAAAACCAACACAATTTAGGACTGTAAATATTTTCCTAACAACAGTTTTTAAAGCTTTTTATACCTTTAAAAGCATTGAAATTAGTCTTTAAGACACAAAAAAAAACGTAGAATTTGACTGGATGTCAGGTGTTTACAATTTCGATGACATTAATTTTCATGGCATCAGTTTTATTCCATCATAAATAACAGCTTTTGGGGTTTTTTTTTGTTTATTTTTTCATTTTTTTTTGGCTTTTAATTTTTTTGTCTTTGTTTCCTTTGTTTTTTGTTGTTTTCTATTCTTTTTTTTTGTCTTTCTTGCAAGTCAAAATATTATTCTTATGTACCTTCTATGGTTAATTGTATTTATTTAGTCTCATTTCTTTTCCTTTCTCCATTATCATAAAGGCCCTATCACACTATAACGTTCTAGCCAACATGTGCCGACGTTCGCGAATTTTCGTAAGAACGTTGCCACACGCCGAAGAAATTGAAGAAATTTTGTTGTTGGACATGTTCATAACATCAGGCTTACAACCTACAACGCATGGAAAACTTATCAATAACTTGTCTGCAATGCTCATAAAACCTGTAACAGCGTATGACAACGCTTCAAATGTGTTTTACTAGCCTTCTTGAGATATTTCAAATGCATCCATAACACACTTCTAGCATTCATAGAATGTTTGTAGAGCGTTTTGACGATCTTTCGTCAGATCAGTTCGAAATTCTTCACCCAAGTGTCATTTGAAAAGGTAGAAATGGCTAGAATTCACCGAAAAATACAACAAATTTGCAGGAGGGATAGGTCCCCCAAACAACACAAAATTTATTAAAAAAAAAATACGTCAGTCTGATGTTGAAATAAAGCAGCTATTTATCTTCCTTTGGAATTTTGTCTTGCTCTTTAACCATTATTTTTATACTAAAACATCAGCTAATACATGTACGTTACTCTTTAGTTTAAAGGATGATCAGTTTGCGTTGTTTACACGTTTAAGGATGTTCGATGGTCAGTTTTAAAATAACAAGGATTTCAATTAAATGTGATTTTCTGTTAGAAAATTGGAAAAGAAGTAATTTAAGCCAAAAAATTTGATAGGTTACTGATGTAATTTTTGAGATACAAGTGTTTCAAAAAATGGCGGGAAACTGAACTCCTCTGCATTTTTCATAGGTTTAACATGAGGGATGTTTATCCAATAATGAATGTGACAAAATAACACCAACTGAGTAAAATTTTGTCAGAATACTGCAAAAGATTTTATTAAATGAAATAATGGGAAAAAATAGGGGGTCACCAGGCAAAAAGTTATAAAAGCTTTTACATGGATAAAACCAAAGAAATCCGAAAATCTGACAGAAATGCATAAACACGACCAGCAAACATCCTTAAAGCAACTTTCGAGAAACTTCTACATATCGCACACATTGCGTACATAACATACCTCCAACGTTCGTCTAACGTGTGCATAACTTATAAACAACACATTGGCGAACGTCGTGAAATTTTGAGCATGTTCAAAATTTTCTGCCGCACTCAATGCTCAACAACGCATGCAAACGTGAGTCAACGTGTTTATAACATGCTAAGACCGTGTCTCTAACAACGCACATCAGCATGCATGAAAATATTCTCACACATCGGCACACATTGGTGCTGTGCGTTATAGTGTGACAGGGCCATAAACTCTGAAATATCAAAATTGAAAAAGGCTGAAAGATGCCATTGAATCGCCTAATTTCTATTGCATCTTTAATTCTGAACTAATATAATTTGTCCATATAATTTAGGTCTTTCTTTAAGTTTTCAAGCAAACAACATTTCAATATATTTATTTTTTACTTACCAAAAGCAAAACCAATTAGACTGGTATTGAAGACCAAGTTATCTATAGAGAAAGACACCATCTGGTCACATGGATCCAGTAACATGTTGACACTGAAGTAACGGCCTAACACCTCTGTGTATACACAACACTGGACACCTGTACATGTATCCACAATGTCACATGTCATGTTGTCATGGAGATCATGCTTAGCCACATTTAACGGACAATCTGAAACTGAAGGAAGATAACCTGTGATAAGTTTATTTTTTCTTAATTTGATATAGTATAAGGCCATTCAAAATATATTGTTTGTTTCTCCAGCCTTTTTATTTAAAAATTTGATGTGAGTGGCCATTTTTTATTTTTATATTTTTTTTATGGCTTCTTTAATGTAAGCCCAAGTTGAGAAATGATTTTTTAAAGGCCTAAGTGTTTAATTTATGTATCACAAATTTTGCCATTACTAGTGAAATTGTCTTGATATTATTTTTGTGAATTTGATTTCTTATAAGTTTCTGTAAATAGTCTCATATGAAGCATATTTTGCGGCAAGCAATTTTCGTGATACCACAAACAAAGTGAAAAGTAAGTACCCATGAAAAATAAGCACTTATAAAGTACCTATGAAATCATTTGATATTTTTTGCAAAACATGTGATTGTCATCA
>MJUU01073833.1:0-51295 GCA_002080025.1 Modiolus philippinarum | reverse complement strand
AGACATACATGGATAACTAGAGGATGACATGCACTGCACAGAGTATTTGTCTGTAAGACAAATTCAGTCTCTGCTGAACAGGTGTTTTTATTGGTACAGACGGACAAATGGATGGATGAAAGGACAGATAAGGGTGAAAAAATATGCACACTGACTCTTTGCAGGGGCATAAAAATATAACTACAATGAATACAGTAAATATAAAAAGTAATAATAAGAAATGGAGTAAACACAATATGTCTCCCAAATTTCGTTTGGTGGATATAATAACCAGCAGTTTGAGTTGTCTCAAAAATCCTAAGCATCACCAGTTGGACCAAACTGCTTAAGGCCATACAAAATTAATTAATTGGTTCTCAGGCAATTTTTTATTTAAAATGATGAGGGAGGGAGGTGATTTTTTTTTTTATCTTTTTATTTGCCAAAAAATAGATGAGGCAGCTTTTTACATTGTAAAAACCACCAAAAATGTAGTGAGGGAGGTGATTTTTTGTTTATATTTTACTGAAATGGCAAAAAATAGGGTCAATGAGGGGCTTTTTTCAAGCCTCAAACTAGATGAGGGAGGGCCTGTGAACCAATAAATTATTTTTTATGGCCTTATTAGTATTTTTTCACTAGTAATGGGAACTCCAAATTACTTCCTAGTTGTTCATACACAGATATGTATTAAGTAGGCATGTACGAGCAAAACTATTTCTTGATTTCACGGAAGATTTTGCTGACCTCATCCACCAAGTGAAAATGACCAAGGGCAAAATTAAAATCTCTCAAGTTATAATCCTGATATCTTTATTCATGATTTTTTTACACAATTTTCAATACATAAAAAAATTACTGACCACTAAAATTTAACACAAATCTAGGAATTGTAGAACTGCAAAAATCACCCAGTTTATAAAATCATATTGGACAATTCAGACCGTCTGTAGCAAAAGTCAGCTAAATGAGGGGAGGAAAATCATCTCTTACATTATTGAGAAAACATACCATGTACTGTTCCATCAAATGTTGTTCCGAATGGAGAAACCAGTCTATTACATGGAGTATCCCTAATGAACTGGGATACAGCAGCTGTATTTAAGACTATGGATTTAAAATAATTCGGGAGAGATGATACTCCTTCCTGTCCATAGGCTCCCTTCATTGTGGCAAGAGAAAATTCTGAAAATAAAGTACAACATATGTATACACTGTCACATAATGTAAAGGGGTTTATTTTTCACAATGGGTTTCTTGAGCTATTTTCACTAATGTGATAAATCCATTAAAATAATTCCTTGATTAAAACTCTTATTCAACATTAAATGACCATAAATTGAGAAATTTTAAAATATTTATGTCATTTAAAAAAAACAAATTATTTGTTTTCTAATAGTCAGGATTTTACCAGTACGTCTAAACACCGCACAGGACTCCTGAGTGCACTCAGGACCTGAAATGTGCACTCAGGACCCTTTACCGTTATTCTTTTTGTACAAAGGATGTACAGTTTGAAAGACTGAGTTGTATTTAGATATATGTAAAAAAAAAATTGTAGTTTGAAATAATAACTTTTGAGTTATTTGTCATTTTAATTTACGTGTGTGGCACGTGCCGCTGATTGTGGGGTTAATCGACCACGAAGACTAACAACTTCAATAAACAAAAGTGAGATAATTATATAATCATCTAATTACATGGATATCTATGTAAACAGGTAAAGGTGAAGGTTCTAGTAATTCGCGGAGAAAATAAAATCTTTGATAGATTTTAACATATTTTATTACATTATAATTTCAATAACAATCAATAACAAAACATTTTTATACGAAACTGCACAGTTTTTGTTTAGCACTGGTATCTTGGACATGTCTTAATTGTGCGAGGCCTTTAGTTTTGATTTGGTTTTCTCGCCAGACTTTGGGGTTTTGGAACCTCGAAATCGAGACTGAATGCTAGTAGCAGAAATTGCGTATTTACTGTCCGTAATAAATTCTTACCAAAAAGATGGAAGACTACATATTCTTGTGGTAAAATTATGTATTAGCACGAACAGTTGAGTTTAGATTCCACTTTTATTAATCTGTGTATTTTCTTTTCAATCCCAAGAGCTTTTAGCGACATGTTTGCCATTCAGCGATGGAGTTTAAACAAATGAAATATATTTACCTATTATTGACCTGAGTTAACCAGTAAATAATCGGCGCAAATGAAAGAAAAATAATCGGCGCAAATGAAAGAAAAATTCGGCGCAAATGAAAGAAAAAATCGGCGCAGATGAAATGCAAATCGGCGCAAATGCAAAACGCCGTAATTTTCAGTAGGTTTTTAATCAATTTTATCGCCGAATGTGAAATTAACATTATTATTTATTAAAATATTATATAATGTCTAGTTTGACATTTAAAGATGTAATGTTCATGGTTTTTTAACAATTTACCGACAAACCGGTTGCCGTTATTTCGGGTATTATGATATGGAACCCGATACACAAATGACAGTATTCAAGAATACCTCAAGCTCCTAAAGCGAAAAGCATTATAAATGTAGTTTTCTGTGAAAAAAAAATTTAGAAAATATACATTTAGTTAATATTATTTGATATATTGTATCGTTCAGGAAATACAAAAACTTGTCGAAAATTATCCGTAAATTAATAAAAAATAATATTAAAAATACATTTTTTATATAAAATTTTAAAATATGAATATTTTCTTACTTGGAATATAATTTCACGTCCTTTGTGTGGAAACAATATCTTTTTGTGGTCCTTTGTGCTACTTTGTGATACTTTGTGCACAAAGGATGTCCTTAATTTGCGGTGTTTTAGAGACTGTTAAAATTATTATTTTCTTCTTTTTTTAACCATATTATCATGAATGAACATTAAATTTTAAAACTATACCTCATATAATCTCCGTAGACACTCCTTGTAGTTGTAATGGAACTTAAGTTCCGGTGATCTCCACATGATTGTTTTTGAGATATAACCTTTTTTCATAAAGTCAGTTTTAAAATGTTTGAATGTTAAAATGAATTATTTATAAGATTCATAAAATTTCTCAAATAAGTCTTGCTATAATAAAAAGCCAACACATATTCCTTTTAATTTGAAATAAATTTCAATGTTTGTTCTTCAAAGTGAAGAATTTCGTTAACTAATATATGTGTATATACTATTCCTTACTCCATTTATTTTTTTATTTTTATTATTATTATTATTATTTTTTTTTTTTTTTTTTTTTTGAAAATACACGTATCAAACAGATTGATTTTAATTGTGAAATTTGATTGGACATGATCAAAGTGATTGTTATATACACACTGTTATCCTGTTATTTGGACTGATCACACGTGACCGATCACCTTTGGGCAGCACGTGCCAACAAAATTACAAAATTAAGCTAAAATTATATCTTAAAACTATCAAAAACTACATATTTATTTTCACTTAAACATTTTCTACCGTTTGATATATTTGTTTTATCTAAAAATCATCAGTAACATGTCCTGAGTGCACATTTTTAGTCCTGAGTGCACTCAGGAGTCCTGTGCGGTGTTTAGACGTTCCCGGATTTTATAACTTCCTGAACACTATCACCTGACAAGGATATTCAGGAATTTTACTAAGTTGTTAATATTTACATGTATGTCATTGGTAATGATCTCAATTTTGCAAATTTTAACTCTGCAAAAATTAACCCCTTTACTATACACATGTATCTTCTCATAATGCAGTCTAAAAAAAATTGTGTTAAAAGAGAAGTTCAGATTTTTGTGGAATTTCAGATAAAATTTTAGAACATTATGATATTGATCTTAAAGATGTCTGAACAGTACATGAAGTTGTCTTCTAGAGCATACCCCCACCATGTACCAAATTTTCAAGTCGGGTCAAACAATATGTTGATACCATGGAGCAACAAGCCCTCTAGTTAGTCTACTAAATGGTGGCCAATATCTACTAAAATTTTAGACTAGCCACAAAACTCAATTGTTGGTGGCCAACTGGCCACTAAATTTGAGGAAATATACTTATACATTGTATATTAAATATATATTTGTGTTAGCTTGACCACAAAAATTTTCTATTGGCCACTAAAATTTAAGGGATGGTAGCCAAACTGGTGACCTTGATTTTAATCCTACTTTAACAAAAATTTCTTACAACACACATCTCATTACAAGAAAGCAGAACACAGAATTTGATATTAATCCCTTCTAATATAGAGGAGAATTTTATGACAAAATTTTTTTTGACAGAATGACGAATAGACAGACATATGTATTCCAATATACACTTTATTGTCAGGTGGGGTAAAATTTATGGATATTTGGTACAAAGTTAGACCACTTTTCTATTCACTTCTGTTTACTTACCTGGATCGACAAAATCCCCAGAGAAGTCACATTTTCCTTTAGGAAGTAGCGTATTGACAAACACAGGTACAGGGCCTACTTCACAGGCACTTTGCTGTAGACATACACTCAGGTTCAAGCTGATCAAATATAAGTTTTCACTTGCCAAATTCTCTATTGTAAAGCTGAAAATAGGGAAAAAACAATAAAAAAACTAAACTAATGACTGTTTCTGTTACAAATCAAATAATTGAGTCTTGGGGAATTGTACTCAATCCACATAAACAAATAGTAATTTTCGTTGGTTGTTTGTTTATGTGTTGAATGTTATGGGTACAGCATGTGTATTTTGTGGCTTTTGACACATTTCATCTCTTGAATAATGTTTACACTTTTTCATAACTTGATAAATAATGCAATACTGAAATGAGTAAAATTAAGTTTTTGATCTCTTTAATGCTGATCAAATCAAAACATTTTGAAAAACTCATAAATTCAGCAATTCAGATCATATTTGGGCAAAGGAAATTGTATCATTAGACTAGTATTTTTTGCAAATCCCTCCCAACCAAACATGATATACCTGTTTAATTCTACCAAATGACTTTATTTAAAACATGAATGATGTTTTATGTCTATTTTTTACAAGCTTCTCACAAAAATGGGCAATTTTCTTAGGGCTTTTCCAGAAAAAAATGTACAGGGGGGCAGGAACGCAAGTTATTTATTTTTACCTTGGTGGGGGGTGTTAAACTAAACTGTACCTATTGCTTATACCTGAAAAAATAATTAAAATTATGGTGGTGGTACCCTAAATTTTGACTTGCGTTCCTGCCCCCCTGTACATTTTTTCCTGGAAAAGCCCTTAGCAAATACCCTGACAGAGCGCAAAAATAACAAATTTTTCAAACAAAAACCCCACTGCTTCAAAACTTGTTTGAAATGCCATGGATCTGTCAAAAGTACACTGGAAGTACACCAATCATATTGCAGCATTCTATTGTAAGGTAGAATTAAATTATCTACTTACTCCATTCTTACTACTGCTTTGAGCCAGACTTGCCATAAATCTCCTGCAACATAAAATTCAAAAAATTTAGGTCATCCCTAAATGAAATCTTTAAATCTTGAGCAAGGCAATTTTTGTATTATATTTTGCGCATAAGATTTGCTTTAAGCAAGGGTCGAAATTAAGAAAAAGAAAAGATATTTTCATTTATACCGTACAAGTGTGTTTTTTTTAGCAGGTCAAAAATTCTATTTTATTTTCACAGGACTGATATATTTGCGATTTATCATCAATGACTGTATAAAGTCTCAAATAAATTATATTTTGTTGTACGGAATTTTACAACATTTGAATAAACCTGAAGAAAGTGATAATTAAGTCTTTCATGAAAATAACCACTTATACGGTAAACAATTTTTTCAAAAAAATAGTTCACTAACATACCATATGGCTTCTCCTGAACTGCAACATTGAAGTGGAGCTTCTCTATCGTAACATCCATGCGCTTGTGACAAGGGTCAAAATCTAGGGCAGCATGGAACTTCCTGTCAAGTCTTGGTGAATGTATACAACAGTCCAGATTGAGACATGATGATTTTAAGGTACAGTTCACTTCTCCAGATATATCTTGTAGGCTTCCGACATCCGAACATTCTAGAATGAAAATAAATTGAAACAATACTGAATGAAAAATTCGTTAAAATTTTCATAAATATTTTTAAAATAAAAGGTAATCGGAAATATACTGGTGGACCATAGAATTACAGTACTTAATTATCAAGACGGCATTGGAAATACGTCAAAATAATCTTGGTACAGCAATAGAATGGAACTCCTGATATAGTGAAAACACAATATACCTACAATGAACAAAAATTAATTCAAAAGGCCACAATATGCAAAAGTAAACAAATGACAGACAAGAGACCAAAATAGAAAATATCCAGACAGCAAGACTTCGTTCTGGCATTAATATAAGCCAATCCTAACTCTTTCAGTCTTATTAAGAGTTCGTTTCAATTTTCAGTAGTAAATTATAAGCAAAACCCATATAAATTATATTCAATTTCAAAACAAAAAGTCAAATAAGGCCAAGACAAGTGTTTGGCGTCAGCGCGCAAATTGAAAATGAGTGATTTTTTAAAGAAAACAAACAAGAAATAATTTTTGATTTTTTTTTATTTTTGCCATAATAATGGCAGTTTGATGATGAATTAAGGAGACAACAAGTATGTATTCCTAATAGGAAATTGGTTTAAAGACCCGGCAAAAGGTGACTTATGGAAAATGAGCAAAATCGAAAAAATATCATCGAGAGATTCATTTGAATTGTGAATAATGACTTTCAAATGAACATTTGTCACATAAAAGTGTGTTTTCAAAAATTCTTTTCTTGTGTTTTGTCTTGTTTTGTTATTTGTTTGTTTATCGAATACACTCCTTCATTTCAAAACTAAAGTTGATGCCAAACAGAGAATTAAACTGGTTTGGCCTAACTATAAAAATTGGTACAAACCATTGTTCCATCCATCAGAAATAACATTAGGTTGCTCACACATATCTGTGTCATACAGTCTCACAATACCCAGTCTTTCTTCCAAGTCATCTAGAGCATCACCCACTAGTGGAGTGGTGTCTGCATAGCCAGTATTGGTGAAAAAATCCATCAAATCAAAGCCTAAAATAGATACACGTCAAATTTTTAAATAAATAGTGCACAATGGCAATGTGTTCTAAACATTCAGTAAAGTTTCAATGAATTTCATAAAGTGGTCTAGGAGGAATTGTCAACACAAAGTAAGTACCCTATGGCTGACGGACAAACAGATGGATGGAAGGACACCATGATCACTATTTACCACCCCACTAAAGCAACAGGATTTATAATAAAAGTATGCACTGGCCACCAAACCTGCTTTCTAATCATTTCAAAAAATTTAATTTTCCTAGCACTGGCTTTTAAAAATATTTTATGAATTACCTCCCTTGATGAAATTTTTATTTCAAAATATTGTACAGTGCAAATAATATCTTGGTTTTTATAAGCAAAATATTGACTTAATTATTTATACCCCATCCATTTATTCTATTTAAAGTAAAATGTTTTAAAAGATTTATCCATAATTAAAACTTTTGTACCTTTCATAACTGGAAAATACCAAACAAAGCATAAGACATGAGATCATAAAAGGTAGAAATTCATATGGGATGTTGAATGTTTTGATTTTGATCTTTCAACTTTTAGACATTTTGTGCATAAGCATGCACATTACTTACTCATAGATTGGGATTTGAACTGCATACCATATATACCATAAAATAAACTTGGTAACATGTAATCTGGTTTGATTAATCATGTAAAATGGGATGGAAAAAATATCAAAGATTTTCATCCGTCCTCGCCAATTTTTTCACACCATTAAAAACATTTCAATTTGATGTTTTGCTTATTTATGATCATCTCCATAAAAATTAACATCATGATTTACAATAAATGATGAAAAATATAAATTTAAATGTGACCATCTGCCCTGAAATTTTCAAAAAGTTTGATCTAGGGATTTTTTTTAATGACTGAATCTAGGAATATGATTGCACTGATTTATATTCATTATTCAAAGAAATATGAATTCCTCACTATACTGAAGACCGTACAGTGACCCTTGGATGCTTTGTTTTGGTTGGTTTTAACCTTGGGATGGGATGGTGTCTCCTTGACATTTTCCCCATTTCCTTTCTTTTTCATATACATACAGTGAGACCTGTCTAATTCGACACCTGAGTATTCCAACATCAGACTTCATTTTTTGCTCCCAAAGACAGCTTTCGAACGTTTTTCAAACCTGAGTATTCCGACATCCTGTATAATCGGACACATTGTTATGGTCCCACCATGTGTCGGATTAGACAGATTCTACTGTACATGCATATAAACTCACAAACAGTTTCTTACCTGGTTCCTCATAATCAAGTTTGGTATCACATGTTAGTTTTGGTAGCTCAACATTGGTTAAAACATTGAAGGTTTTTTCACAAGTCTGTCCAGAACTCCAACAAATACTGACTGTCATATTAGCAATGTACTTTTCACCATACACCAAGTCATCCATGGCAAAACTGAAGCAAAAAAGTTATAATCAACCATAATGATTCAGACAGGTAACCCAATAAGGCCTCAACAAATAGGAGTTTCCGCGAATCCAATTAATGACGTCACAAAATCTAATTTACATATGCAAATTAGCATTTTTGGTTGGCAAAGCCGAAGAATTATCACTATATAGCATTGTGATAGAATTTTTAATCTTTGATAACTTTTTCATTATATGCACGATTTTGGATCTGTAAAATGCATGTTAAACAGTAAGATATTCATATTTTTTCTACCGATTTACTTTTTAATAAAAATAGACAAATATTTTTTCATGTGAATTTCAAAAAGGTGAAAATTTCAAAAGATAGTATGGTTTACAAAATACGCTAATTCTATATATATTAAAAATAAAACGATGAAATTTTTTCATCCTGTAAAAGTGTAAACATTCCATAATTGAGATCAAAAAGAATTATCCATTTATCTTAAATAACAAATTCTTACCAGTTAATTGAAAATGACATTTTTATGACCCTAATCAGTGACTACGATTTCTTGCCAACCAAAGGTAATTTTTCAAGCTTGTGACGTCACGGCGGAAACTCCTATACATTTTGTAGTTTGAAGCAAAGGGGTGTTTGAGATATCGAGGTCAACTATGTTAAAATTTGAACAAAGAGACTACAAAAAGGGTTCAAGGCATCCATGGTGTTCGAGCCATTAAGTTCTACTGTATTTGAGCAACTGTATTAAGGTAGATAGACAGTAATATTCATATCCATGAGATTTTGTTGTAAGTCGGTACAATTGAAGATCCAATCCTACTTACCCGAAATCTGTATAAAAACTATGGGTCACCATGCTTGCTTTTTCTAGAATTGAGATCAAAGTTTGCTTATTTTTAGTCATTTTTATCACCTAACTTTACATACAATGCACGGGGAAAATATAGAAAGGCGATTTTTAGCTTAATAGAAATGAACTTTTTACCCATGAGAATTTGATATGTTTTTGTGAAAAGATAGTTTATGATGTAATTTATTGGTAACAATAAAAAAATTTATATGTCACCATGCTTTTAACGGAGATATTTTACAAAGTTTCCGGATTGAACATTATTTACCGGAAAAGGGAGTTAATTCGTTTCATGTCTGTCATTCGATTATGACGTCACAAAGGAAAAGCCGTCAAATTACTGTTCCGGCCTAAAAATCTAACCTACCCCGTATCCGACTCTTTTATTTTTCTAATGCGCGATTAAATTGCGCAGTGCAACAGTGTCTATCTACCTTAAAACAAAGTCTGCTTCTCTCAGTTCTCATGACCTTTTAATCAAGACATTATAGTCATCATTGTTCCTAGTTGACATGTTAAAGAGTTTGGTTAATTTTTCTGATTGGTTTAATAAAAGATTTGAATGGAAGACTTGATAAGTTTTTTAAAAGTGTTCAGTACGTCCATTGCAAATAAACTGTACTTTAGAACATCATGTCAAGTGCTGGATGTCATATGAGCAATGCTGACTGTCATGTCAATAATTTCTTTATATAGTTTTTATCTCTTAATTTTGTACTTTTTTGTACTGTTTTCCAATTATTTCTTTATATACTACAGCTGGCCAGCAGCTTTTTTCTGTTTTGCACAACAAAAAATTCAAAGTTATCGTCAACCAGAAAGTAGATGAGTTAGGGATTTGAAAAGGGGAGACACGGTACAATTCATCTTACTAGAGCTTCAGACTAAATATCAAATCATTACTACATAAACAAGCCGAGAAATCCTTACTGTTAGATGTTCCAGTCAGACAGACAGACAGACAAGGGTAAAACAGTATATGCCACTCCTAGGGAGCAGATAAAAACCATTCTGGAACATGAAAATTAAAAACTGTCTTTCCTAATACTTTTGAAGAGAGAAATGAACAAAATACACCCACCTGATGTGGTAAATTCCACCAAGGTTGAGGTCATAGCTCTTGTCTGAAAGAGATAACATAAAAATCATTTGGTCAAGTTATCATAGAAACACATATATATATGTATTAATACAGTGTAAATACTTCATTACAGTTGTTCCTAAAGCAACAGACTCCAATATGAATATAGTACAGTTGTACTAAAGATACATGTACATGTTGAATCAGGCCAATATACTGTAAACCGGGAAATTTTGGTGGCCGTTTTATTTTCGCAATTTTGGAATTTGGAATGAAAAACGCGAAAATAAAACGGTGCGAATATACTTGTCTATTATTGAAGTCGATGGCCAACAATTTTGCAGCATGAATTCAAAATTGCGCAAACTAAAATCCAGTAAATTTATCGCGAAATAAAGACGGTGCAAAATTTTCCTGGTGTCATATGGAATTTTGAACCCCCCAAAAATTGACCCCGGGGTCAAAATTCCATAAGGAATAATGACACCAGGGTCAAAATACCATATAGAAAATTGACCCCGGGGTCAGTTTTATTCCATTTTATATTTAACCCCATCATGGAAAATCAAACCCCCTTAATTTTATATTCTCAAAAAGGGGGATCAAAATCCCATGGTAGAGGGGTCAAAATACCATGGTTGACACAATGTTATAATTTTCATATGGGGATGCAAATTTCCATGAAAGGGGGTCAGAATATCATGGAAGCATAGAGAAATTAATATCTAAACATACAATTAACTTATTTTGATGGGAAGGTTCAAAATCCCATGGTAGGGGGTCAAAATACCATTGTTGACGAAATGTCAGTTTTCATATGGGGGTGCAAAATTCCATGATAAGGGGTCAGAATACCATGGCAGCATAGAGAATTAATAACTAAACATACATGTTACATGTTTTGATAGGGGGGTTAAAAATCCCATGGTAAGGGGGTCAAAACTCCATGGTTGACGAAACGTCACAATTCTCATATGGGGATGCAAATTTCCATGAAAGGGGTCAGAATACCATGGAAGCATAGAGAAATTAATATCTAAACATACAATTAACTTGTTTTGATGGGGGGGGGTCCAAAATCCCATGGTAGGGGGTCAAAATACCATTGTTGACGAAATGTCACAGTTTTCATATGGGGGTGCAAAATTCCATGATAGGGGGTCAGAATACCATGGCAGCATAGAGAATTAATAACTAAACATACATGTTACATGTTTTGATAGGGGGTTCAAAATCCCATGGTAGGGGGTCAAAATACCATGGTTGACAAAATGTCACAATTTTCAGATAGGGTGCAAAATTCCACCCCCATCCGAAAATTGTGACATTTCGTCAACCATGGTATTTTGACCCCCCTACCATGGAATTTTGAACCTCCTTTCAAAACATGTAAAATGTATGTAAGATATTAATTCTATGTCTTGCCATGGTAGTCTGACCCCCCTAATATGGAATTTTGCAACCCCATCTGAAAATTGTGACATTTCATCAACCATGGTATTTTTACCCCCCTATCAAAACATGTAACTTGTATGTTTAGATATTAATTCTTTATGCTGCCTTGGTATTCTGACCCCTATCATGGAATTTTCCACCCCATCTGAAGATTGTGATGTTTCATCAACCATGGGATTTTAACCCTTTGAACCCCCTATCAAAACATTTTCAGAATGTGTATGTTTAGATATTAATTCTCTGTCCTGCCATGGTATTTTGATCCCCTATCATGGAATTTTGCACCCCCCCCACCATGGGATTTTAAATCTATGTCTTGCCATGGTAGTGTGACCCTCTATCAGGGAATTTTGCACCCCCATCTGAAAGTTGTGACATTTCGTCAACCATGGTATTTTGACCCCCCTACTGTGGGATTTTGAACCCCCTATTCGTATGTTTAGATATTATTAAAAATAATTCTCTATGCTGCCATGGTTTTCTGACCCCCTATCATCGAATTTGGCACCCCATCTGAAAATTGTGAAGTTTTGTCAACCATGGGATTTTGACCCCCATACCATGGGATTTTGAACCCCCTACCAAAACATGTTACTTGTATGTTTAGATATTAATTCTCTGTCCTGCCATGGTATTTTGACCCCTATCATGTAATTTTGCACCCCCCTACCATGGGATTTTAATTCTATGTCTTGCCATGGTAGTGTGACCCTCTATCGGGGAATTTTGCACCCCCATCTGAAAGTTGTGACATTTCGTCGACCATGGTATTTTGACCCCCCTACCGTGGGATTTTGAACCCCCTATTTGTATGTTTAGATATTAATTCTCTATGCTGCCATGGTTTTCTGACCCCTATCATCGAATTTGGCACCCCATCTGAAAATTGTGACTTTTCGTCAACCATGGGATTTTGACCCCCATACCATGGGATTTTGAACCCCCCCCTATTAAAACAAGTTAACTGTATGTTAAGATATTAATTCTCTGTCCTGCCATGGTATTTTGAACCCTATCATAGAATTTTGCACCCCCATCTGAAAATTTCGACGTTTTGTCAACCATGGAATTTTGACCCCCTACCATGGGATTTTGAACCCCCCTATCAAAACATGTAACTTGTATGTTTAGATATTAATTCTCTGTCCTGCCATGGTATTCTGACCCCTATCATGGAATTTTGAACCCCCTTCTAAAGTATCGATCTGACATCAATATGTCTTTTCGATAAAATTAACTGTAAAACACTATTAGGGGTTCAATATTCTATGGGGTTCAAAATACCATGCAGGGGGGGGGGGGTCACTTTTGCAAATGGGATATTTGAGAGAAGACTGACAGGTATATGGGATATTTTGACTATGGGATATGGGATATTTCAATAATTATTGGGATATCTTCAATTTTCAAAGGGATATTTAAGTCCAGACTTACTGGGATATGGGATATTGGGAAGCCCCTAAACAAGCCTCAATTTTCAAACATAGTGACCTCAATAAATAAACCAGCCAACAAATAAGACAAATTTTCCTGAAATATAGATAAAAAGTGTGAATCCTATTGCAAGGCAATACCAAGTCCCCTATTGGTAGAGCAAGGCTTTCTTACACAAGCAAAAATAGTAAAAAAAGTTTTTCTGAGTAAAAGGCCCATAACTCTGTCAAAAATCAGTCGACCAGAACTAAACTGTTTCTTGATCTGTAACTCAATAAGGTAGACTCATATACCAAAATATAAGATCAATACCTGCAATGGTTCCAAAAAAAAGTGTGGAAAACTGATATTTTACTAAAATTTTCTAAGTCAAAGGCCCATAACTCTGTCAAAAATCAGTGGACCTGCACCAAACTTAAACTTTTTCTGTAACTCATTGAGGTAGATTCACATACCAAATATTAGATCAATACCTGCAATGGTTTAGAAAGAAAAGTGTGGAAAACTCACATATTACTAAAATTTTCCAAGTCAAAGGCCCCCATAACTCTGTCAAAAATCATAGGACCGAAACCAAACTTAAACTTGTTCTGTAACTCATTGCGGTAGACTCACATACCAAATATTAGATCAATACCTGCAATGGTTTAGAAAAAAATGCAGCAAACTGTTGTGGGACTGACGGAAAGACGGACAGAGTGCAAACCTAAAGTCCCTGTAGGGGACTAAAAATAATTTTTATTTCAAATAAATTCTATTTTTTTCTCTAAATAGAGCATTCAATATGTGACCATCATCAGGAACTCTGAAATTTGGCAAAATAACAAGAGGCATTCAAAACAATGAAGACTAAGGGGTACCTTATACAGGACCTCACAAAGGCAGGTTTGATTGTACAATGTGGTCACAAGTTACTCACTAAAATCAAAGTCCCTCAGAGGAACTATGAAATTAAACTTCTCGACTCCGACTTGTAGAGTGAACTGACAGGGATCCACTCTTAGGTATGCGTTGAAATCCATCATTGTCTCGTCATCTTGTACACAGCAGTCAACTTCAGTACACTTGCTTCCGATAACACATGCAATGTTACCATCTAGTACAGCAGGTGATACACTCTTTGTACAATCTACAATTAAAAAAAATTACTGTATACACACAAATAGGTTGTCTATATAAATTTCATTTTTCCCAGCCTTGAATTGGCAATAGTCAGTTGAGCTACATATTTGCCCTCTGTTCCTTAGTGCTATATTTCCCCATTCACAGTACCATTTATCTCCACAGTAGAGACATGTAAGTTGTCGAAAAGGCCCCAAACAGAATTCCATTACAACTAGGTTGATGTACATGTGTAAGTGCTTAGTAAGCCTCCCCCTTTTTTAACAGCTTTATTTAGAAATAAGTGGTTGAAAACTTAAATTTAATGCAGCTTTGGCAGTAGCTATTTTAACACTTTCCTCTCTGTGATACATGTAATTAAAATTCACAACATCAAAAAGAAATTTAATCTGAAACCTTATAGCATCTTCCCCTTCTGAGCAAATATTGGACTTTCATTACAATCCTGCACATGCCTTTCTCTTCCAAACACATATTATGCACTCAGATGGACATACAGGGTAAGACAATATGATCCCTACTGTCCAGTGGGGCAAAACAAAACAAAACATGGTAAAAATAAGTTTTAAGTCTGAATTATCTGGGGTGTTAAAGAAATCCACATAAAAAGGACAAAGCTCCATGGTTCTACATACTGTTAATCCATCCATCTACAGCTCCTTGGTAATACCCTGCAGTGTGGCTACATCGTGGCTTATTCTGGTAGTGGGCTATCTCCGTCTCTTCTAATATTTTCAATTTCTGCCAAGCATTCAAAGTAGCATCATCAGCTAATCCACGATCTGTCTTCCATTGTTGTTTTGTAAATCCTAAAATCAAAGAAACACTATATTAGGATTTTGCTGAAGAAATATTGTTCCAAGTTAATCAGCGAATTTGGCCTGAAAAGGTAGAGTAAGTGAACATATATTTTCCCTGTATGACTTTTTCTCTCGACAATTGTATATTCAAAACTGCAATAGGTAAAATGGCGAAAATACCATTGAATTGTAAATTTGAGTCATAAGAGCAATATGCATATCTATGGCACTTTAAACTTTTTCACAGTGAAAGAAAATAGTTCCGATTTCCACAAGTAGGTCTTTTCATCACAAAGCAATATAATCTTTTTTTCTCAAAAAGTCAGATTTGTAAAAGATTAATATAAGATGATAAATGTAGCCTTTAAACAACAGATAATTTGGTCTAGCAAACAGTGTACAAAGCCATCTGCACACCTTCAAATTATCATTTCCTTATTTTTTTTCTTCAGAAAACTTGATTAAATAAGTATACAAAAAAAGAAGAATAATAAAAATAATAATAATAATAAGAAACAGAGTAAAAACAATAAGTCTCCACAAACTTCGTTTGGGAGACTTAATTATGTTCAATAGTTTTGAATTGATGTTTAAACATATAAAATATGTTACAAGGATAAATACGGGACTCAAGAGAAAGAAGTAAGTGACAAAAATGAATTCCAAAATACCAGTGAAGTGGGCCTGAATGGATGCTAACCACATACAAATGTATGTTTGCAGAAAACGAAGTATATGCCAAAAGGTCTCCTAGACCAAATTATTTTTGTGAAGTGTGTCAAAACAATAGACATATGAAAAGACAAGATTTAAATTGATGAAAAACAATGCCCATATGCAAATATAACAGACGACTGGTTAAAGAAGTGTTTTTCTGTGAAGTGTATTTTTCTACATATTGCACAAATGATATCAAATTTCAATGCAATGAAAGATTTCTCTTGGTGAGAAAGAATCTACTATAAAGTAATGCATAGTAAAACCTCAATACAATGCCCTTCAACTCAATACAATGACCTTCAACTCAATACAATGACCTTCAACTCATTCAATGTCCTTCAACTCAATACAATGCCTTTCAACTCTTCTTGCTAAATGTCAAATTTTTGAAAGTCCATTTTCCTAATGTGCCTGTCCTTTCAGTATCAAATTTCCCTTGACCTATTGCAAAATCTATTTATAACTCCACAAATATACAGTCAAGATAACAGTAAACACCTACAATGGCCGAAAACTACAATCATATACCACAATCCACAGGGAAACCACAATAGAACACATAACAGACTAGAGACAAACGTAAATAACGACAGGAACTCAGGATAGCCAGACTTGGTACCAGCACTAGCAAAAGCCAGCGGTAGGGTTAAACCGGTTTATGGGTACCCAAACCTCCCCTTTATCTATCCCGTTTCCCTATAGTATAATAAACATACAAATAAAACCCAGTAAAGGTAGACTACTAAGTTAAACTCTGACCACTATCTTGAAAAGCAAAAGAAAATGACAAAACATAATTTAGAAAGATGGGTCAAAAAGTGCTCGCCGCTAAACTGCCGGCTAGTTCACCGAACCTAGTCTGCTGGTAAAATACTGTCGCAGTACGGAAAAAAAATGAAACAAATCTTGACTGTACAAATAGTGGCATTGTTAAAAGGTTTTACTCTGTTGTATAATCCCCATAAATTGTATTGCTTGTCCCAATAATAAAACCACATACCTTGTTTAACATAGCCAAAATTCCAATTTGTTTGACAAGAACCTCTGGGTAGTTTCATATTCTCCATTACAGCCACACTGTAATCACAGCTAGCAGCTGCCGATTCTGGACAAACTTCAAACTTCAGTGACAAACGGAAAAAATCTTGGTCTTCTAGATCTGCAACTGTGTACCTGAAATTGATATTGAGCTTAGGGGATGAATTGTTTATGGTTAAATGCCAACATAAGCAAAACTGGAGCTATACCATAGCAAAAACTGATAGGGATAAGGAAAAGGGTTTTCAGTGGGGATATTCAGACTGCCTACTCCTTTTTTGTCACTTTCATATGTTACTTGATAAATTGAAAGCAAAAATGATATTATTAGATTTGCACATGTTCAATGGCATCAGAGAAGTTTTGTGGCAAAAATAAATTGAATATGCTACCCAAATTGGCCATATAGAGAGTTCGTCAGATTTCAAAGACTTTGACACAATCTGATGTATAAATGTTGAATAGATTTAGCACAATTTCAGGAAATACCATATTCCTGAAATCATTTTCAGAAATTTACATAGCCACTTGATTCCTGAAGATAATCATAGCCTTTTAGTATTCAACAAAAGTTCATTCCATATTACGATTGAATTTCTGCATGGTCTATTGGTGTAGCACAAAAATCATTATTCATTCATGTACAGAAAAAATATAAAATAGAAATACATTACCCATGATCCTTGAATACTGTAAACATAATTTTTGTGGATGCTTATTTTCGCAGTTTAAGAAAGATTGACATATTTGTAGGTATAAATTTTCACGGTTTCAATTTTAAAAAGGCTTTTTTCTACACAAAAATTATTTTCACAGGTACTATTTTTCCCGTTTCAGAGCCATCCTCGGGAAAATAGCTATTTTTATTTTATATGATTACAAAGATAATCTGACCTATACATAAGAATTTGATCATTAACTATTCATGTAAAACATACACTAATCTGAAAACTCCTTTAATCCATAGATACTGTTCCTGTCCCATGGTAAAGTTGTACAACATCATCCGTTCTTTGTAATCTTCTAACGAGATCTCCATATACTGTGTACAGCCAAACAAATTCAGTGAAAACTCTACTGAATAGTTTCCTAAAACTGGTATCTGCCCGCAGCATTTGACATCAGTACAGAATGATGATATGTAACAAGACATTCCTGCAGGTAATCCTGGCAAGTCATTGATTGGTAAACCACAATCTACAAATATTAATGTACATGTATGTATTTTACAATCAAAAGATCTGCATATATAAATCAAATTCATATGACATAGGTCCATCTTGTTGGAGATTTCCATTCACACTATGAATATTTTGAAATTTCCATTTGGTCTGACAAATATTTGTTTTGACCACCAAACTTTTCCTACACTTGTAAGTCAGCATGTTGAACAAGATCCAAATCTTTTCAAGTACTCTGGTGAGCACTGGCTCAGAAAATTTTGAATTGGTATGCAATGTCTCGGATATCCTTTGAGTTTCATTCAAGAAATAATTCTGAATAAAAACAATAAGTCTCCACAAACTTCATTTGGGAGACTTAATTTAGTACCCAAGTTTGGGTTTTGCTCTAAGGCAATTTCCCCACATATCTTTTATTGTTAATTATATCTGCCAAAGTCAAATTATCTATCCTTCATGTCCAACAATACTTCTATTCCTTTATGCACATCTGCATATAGTGTCATTACTTTGTGTACAGTTTTATTGAATACCAAATAGTAATATAGAGTTGTACTTCCGAAAAGGTTAGGCAAAGAGACAGGAGGATTCCTATATACCCAATAAACTTCATTTGCAGCGAGATATAAAATCTAAAACTGTTCAAAGATATTTAGTTATACATACCATTAGTCCAGCCTACAGATGTGTACGGTGCCATTCCACTGTCACAAGATGGCTTCTTCATATACCAAGCTACATCGACCTCATCAAACAGACGGCAGACGTCTACATCTGACAAATCATTCTGATCTATTCCATTGTTGCCTGCCCAAGTTGCCATGGAGAAAACTGTATATAAAATTAAAAAATAATGATATATTTAAAGCTATTTAGGATTGACGAAAAACATATTTGTCCAATTATAATTCTCAGAACTGGAGTATATTGTTTTATTCCATGATGTGATTTCTGTTCTAGACTGGTAAAATGACATCTTCATAATGAAACATGACATAATTTGTCATGAAAAAGTTTTTGTAACTTTATTTTTAATGTGTATGAAGGAAAGCTAATTCAGTTTCATGAATACGGAGACAAACAAAAACATGATAGAATGAAAACAGATGCAAGTAATCTCTCACCTGGTTTCTTAATGTGTTTTAGACAGTCATTCAATTTGCAAGAAAGTAATTCTGTCAATGAGGCTGCTGAAGACTTTTAGTCCACGAGGGTATTCATCAACCCAGTAGCAAGTATTACGGTGTTGATCCAAACAATGATTAATTTGGAAATTTTTCAATATTTAAATTTTTAAAATTTTATTAAAAACTAAGTAGAATCTCCCTCTTGCAAAGCTCTGCCCTTAGCTTATTTTGTCTTTCCATTTAGATCCTTTTTGGTTATTTGTTCTTTATCAACTTTGATGCTTTAGGTTTTCAGTCTTCCATATGTTTCAATTTGATCTGCACTGAAGAGACAAAAGTTTTCCAAATGGCCATCTACAGAAACTAAATTTACAGTAACCAGAAAATAAGTTTATGAAATCAGAGACACCATATTTATGATTGATTGATTGATTGATATGGGGTTTAAAGTCACTTTCAGCAGTATTTCCTCTATCTCATGACAGTCAGTTTTAGTGGTGGAGGAAGCCTGAGTGCCCGGAAAGAACCACCGACCTTGGGCAGGTAACTGACATACCTTATCACTTACGATGGTAAGTCGAGTGCACCCTTTTTTGTAATTTCAAAGTGGGGTGCAATCTCACCCCGCAGTGGTGATAGGCTACAGTGGTTGTATAGGTAGTAGAACTACCTTAACCACTCAGCCACCCAGGCTCCCACCATATTTATGTTTTATGTCTAGAAATACAAACCAGCATTCCTGTATCCCATCTGTTGTGGACATGTCTGTTTTGGAAATTTGGCATAATCTAAAACTGTCTGTGTCCACGCACAACTGTCATACATCTCCCAACAGGATGATATTGTCATGGATACCATGTATTCATTTGAACTCCAAAGGTCATAGATGTTATATCTGTGAATACAGCAATAAAGAAATGAATAATTGTCTGTTTACTGAAAATTGCAACAATGTTTCATTTAAAATAATATAAAGTGAAAAGAAGAATATGTTTTTTTTTTTAAATAAAATAAATTGCATTTACATTGTAAGAGTGCCTATTCAAGACTAACCGCCTGCTACTGAACTAGCTAAACACACAACAGGTAACAGCTATTTCAACCAGAGACCGGCAAACAAAGGGTATAAATAGGTGCACAGAACCATAAATTATTCAATCTCTAAAAAAGATCTTGTGCACAGAAATACAGTGGAGTTTTTCTTTTTATATGCGTTTATTTATGCCTAACAACAATTAAACTCTAATTAATTATTATTATTCCTTTACTTTATTTTATTAGTTTTTTTTTTTTTTNGGGGGGTAGGGGGGGGCTAGAGAAAAACTGTCGAGACAGTGTTTCTTATCTTAATTTGTTTTCATTGATTATTATAACAAAGGTCAGTCCCTTATCCTTTTCAGAATTCTAAATTGGTGTTTTAATCTGTTAGAACATTGTTCACAGAAAATTTTCCTTTTAGCCGTCTCTCCAGTGATAATGTTACATAAATTAGACTGTTACTAACCTGATTCTAATTATTTTAACCAAACTGAATTCATGCCACTTATCTGAAAAATAAATTAAAAAAATATCAGTTGTAATATTTAGCGAAATAATAATTGTTTTACTGTTATATTTTTTGCTTAAATGTTTTTTACATTCACACATCTAGAAAAAAATCTTCACTATGACCATTTTTAAATCAAATTTTTTTTTTTATCATTTCAAGTCAGATTGTTTCGTTCTTATGGAAAAAATACAGTTGCTTAACCATAAATTTGTAAGGATCTAGTTTTATAGCATTAAAATCAAATACAAGAGAAATACTTTCATGATACTTTCATGAATTTCAACCAGATACAGTCGAACTTCAATCGCTCGAACACCCAAGGGACCAATCAAAACAGTTTGAGCTAGAGGGATGTTCCAGCTATCAAGGTTGAAATATGTTCAAACTTGAATTAAACGACCATAAAATGGATTTGAGACATCCATGATGTTCAAGCTATTGTAGTTGGAGCCATCAAAGTTCTACTGTACTGTAAACCGGGAAATTTTCGTGCCGTCTTTATTTCGCGGTTAATTGACAGGATTTCAGTTCACGCAGTTTTGAATTCACGCTTCCAAATTGTTGGCCATTGACTTCAATGATAGACAAGTATATTCGTGCCGTCATATTTTCGCGCTTCCATTCCAAACGCGAAAATAAAACTGCAGTGAAAATTTCCCGGTTTACAGCAGTAATGATAATAGGTCTACAGAAACTACAAAACAAAATGCCCTTGCAGTATGTAATTGTTAGTACAATCCCAAATGTAATTTTTTCACATACAAAAAATAGTAATATTCCATCAATTTCCTTGTCTGGAGAAGTTCATTATAGATCAGTCATTATGTAGGGTTATCTTACCCTGTTCCTGCACCCCTCCCCCTCATCATAATTTGACATTATTCAAACTTCAACCTGAAACATTGTCAAGAATCTTGTATCACTTCTTTCCCATTGAATCCATTAAATAAACTTGTATCCCCTTCTATCCCACTGCAACCATTTTAAAAACTCACCAACCTTGTATCCCTTAGTTTCCAATTGAAACCATTCTAAAAACTTACCAAATTCAATTTCATGCATTGGAATATAAAACTGTAATTTTTCAATTCCAATGAAGAGTTTCCTCTCACAATGATCTATTTCAAAGAAAACCTCCATAGCCCTGTTGATGAAAGACTCGTCCAAACAACAGCTAAGGCTGGCACAGTCCGACTTCAGCCTACATGTCATGGGGTTAGTTGAAATGGTTGTTACTTCTCCACTTGCACATTCTGAAAGGTTTTAATGAAGAGTTTAATTTTTTGTAGGTTCTTTGGAATCTAATAGTATTTTTGTATCAATTGCAAATTTACAAGTTACTGCCGAACATTGAAGACTTATAGGATCTTGCATAAGGTCAGATTGAAGATCGGGATATCTTTCAAGAGTGTAAGAAATTTCGAGTTGAGTGTAGCGAAACGAGAGAAAAAGACGTATAACTTCTTACATGAGTGAAAGATATCCCGATCTTTAATTTTGATCGAATGCAAGTTCCTATTTCTTCCGTAAAATACAAAAATAACACCCGTAAACCTATACCGTGTGAATAACGTCGTCCCAATTTGAATGTACTTTACATTCTGACGTCAGTTGTTTTATGACGTTTAGTCATGGTAACGATTGTTTTATCACAAAAATGAACACATACGGTTGGCCATTTACCAGTGTAAAATGAGGTCGCATGCATTGATCTTACATGGGTCATCTTACACTGTAAACCACCATTTACGGAAGAAAATTTAATTCTAAATCTCAAACATGGAAAACTAGAGGATGACATGCCCCCACGCAAGGTTGTAAGACACATATGATGCCCCTACTAGACACATGTTATTTTAGGATGCACAGATAAACTATGTACCTCTATTACTAAATCACCAAAAATTTAAAGGTGAACAATGTATATTTTGAAAAAAAAATGAACCAAAATCAAAATACATACCACATGCACATCTTCAATATACCGGTAGGTAAAAATGAACTGCAAAATAAAAGCTTCCAAGCATCAAAACTGTAGGAGGAGTTGTACGGACAATCTGTGTACCCTCTATTAATAATTCACCCAATAAATGACTAAGTTCAACAATGTGTATTTCTTCCAAAAATGCATCAAAAACGAAATCCTTCCCACATGCACATCTTCAATATAAGTACAAATTATCTGCAAAATAAAAACTTCCTAGCATAAAAACTGTAGGAGGAGTTGCGCGGACAAACTATGTACCCTCTATTACTAAATCACCCAATAAATGACAAAGTTCAACAATGTATAATTTTGACAAAAATCAACCAAAATCAAAATCCTTACCACATGCACATCTGCAATATAGGTACAAAAGATCTGCAAAATAAAAACTTCCTATCATCAAAACTGTAGGAGGAGTTGCGCAGACAAACTATATACCCTCTATCACAAAATCACCAAAAAATGACTAAGTTCAACAATGTATATTTTTGACAAAAATTACCAAAATGAAAATCCTTACCACATGCACATCTTCAATATAGGTACAAATGATCTGCAAAATAAAAACTTCCTAGCATAAAAACTGTAGGAGGAGTTGTGCGGACAAACTATGTACCCTCTATGAAAAATCACTAAAAATGACTAAGTTCAACAATGTATATTTCTAATAAAAATGCACCAAAATCAAAATCCATATCACATGCACATCTTCAATATATGTACAAATGATCTGCAAAATAAAAACTTTCTAGCATAAAAACTGTAGGTGGAGTTGTGCGGACAAACCATGTACCCCCCTCGGACGGACAGACGGACGGAAGACGGACAGGGGTAAAACAATATGCCCCCCGACTTATCGTCGCGGGGGCATAAAAAAAACATGAAAGAACTGGCTTATTTGTCAAACATTGATGAAAGGATATCTTTCAATTCTCAAATATATTTATCAAACATTAAAGAAGTGATATCTCTTAATTCTCAAGTTCTCAAATATACTATCCAAACTTAATAGAAAGGCTACCTCTCAATTTTAATACAAATTTTTCAAAAATTTAAGAGAGGATATCTTTTAATTCTTAATAGGAAAAATGAAAGGATATGGAGTGAATGTACATGTGACAAAAACGCACATGATACATAGAAAACTCTAGTTTGTCAAGGACAGGGCTTTTATTCCTGTCTACATCTTAATGTCGCCTGAGGGTCTTCAACCAGAGATGAACAATATTCACCCCCTCAAGTGTGCACTTAAGCTGTATTCTTGACAAAAATTATATCATGGTCACTCCCTTGCTCCCAACCAACTTGGGCGATGCTCAGGGTTATCCAGTTGAAAGCACAAGGATAACATGAAGAGAATAAAAATGTCGGGCAACATCTATTGCAGCTAAAATATGTCATTGAAGCAACACATGTCGGGAACGGTCAATGAGGAAAAAAGTAAAACCGGGCAATGTCTGCCTACAAATATTTGTCAGTAAGTGGCCCTACGAAAGACAAAAATAAGGACAAAAACAACATCAACAGACAACACGGGCACATCGAAATAGATGTAGGCAAACCTTGCAGTGTAACTAGGTTGAAAAGGGCAAAAAATAGTCGTGTGTACTAATTTTAGTCAAAACAATTAAAATATTGAACAGCCAAATTGAAAAAAATAAATGAATTAGTTAATCTTTGAGAAATTCTCACACAGACAAACACGCCATAATTGTAATATTATAACAGCATACACCTCAAGCACAGGGAGACTTTCTATGGACTCCACTCAGCATATATTTGCCAAACATTGAAGAAAGGATAGCTTTAAATCTCCAAAGACATGAAATGTTTTAATTCTCATATGTATGTATTTGCAAAATATTGAAGAAAAGATAGCTTGAAATTCTTCAATTCTTAAATAGATTTGCCAAATATTGAAAAACAATAATTCTAAATCACTGTAATTTAAGATGCAAGTTGGTAAAGCGTCAATGCAAGTTGGTAAAGCGTCAACACAATGATATTAAATCTTTGAAGCAAAGAATGCAGACTATATAGAAACGATATTTATATACCTTTTTTCCAACCATTTGTAGCCGACATATACGGAGCTGCCATCCTGGAACACTGAGACGTCTGTAGGTAGGCTATCATGTCTACGTACTGTAGAAGTTCAGATATATAATAATCTGGATATACGGCAGTACTTATTGATCTTTCTCTCTTCCATTGGTCCAATGAAAAGTCTGAAAATAAACGATAGTTTGTGACTGATACAAATCTTGTTTGAGTCAGGATGGCCCTATAGATTTACAGTAAATTCAGTATTTTGTTAGCATTTGATAATTTGTAATATAAACTTCTTGTTTACTTTATTATCAATATTAAGTACATCTTTATGAGAATTCTATTAATTAAAAAAAATCCTTAATCTTAATAACCCCTTGTATTGTTTGAGTGAATGGCATTATTCTTAGTATGGAGCAAGTTTCTTCCTTTTTTCTACTGGGCCAAAATAAAAAAAATATCCTAGATTCTCATCCCCGCCCACCCCGATTTCTTCACTGGCCTAAAAAAAATTTGATATTTTTGGTTTTGGTCCATTTGTGCAAATTTCATTTAAAATGACAGCATTTTTCACATAATTTGATTAAAAAATAGAAAAAAAATAGTAATGGTGGATTACATGATACCCCGCCACATTTCACAAAATTTCTAAGTAAAAAGGGGCAAAACTCCAGGACAATGTGTACCAATGAACCCAAAAATATACTTGGCCTGTGTTTTTTGGTAAACAATTTACATACCAAGTTTGAAGACAGTATGTTATTTCATTCACAATTTATGAGTACAAAACCCTAAAATTAGCAAAATTTCAAAGTTTCAAGGGGCATAACTCAGGAACTCCTTGGACCTCTGACCCAAAAATCGAAAAATCCAACTTGACCCGAGTCTTGTGGTAAATAATTTACATACCAAGTTTGAAGACCTTGTGTTATTTACTTCACAAGTTATCAGTCGGAAACCCTGAAATTCGCAAAATTTCAAAGTTTTAAGGAGCATAACTCCAGAACCCCTTGGACCTCTGAACCCAAAATCAAACTTGACCTGAGTGTTGTAGTAAACAATTAACATACCAAGTTTGAAGACCTTATGTTATTTCGTTCACAAGTTATCAGTTGGAAACCCTAAAATTTGCAAAATTTCAAATTTTCAAGGGGCATAACCCCAGAACCCCTTGGACCTCTGAACCCAAAATCAAACTTGACCTGAGTTTTGTGGTAAACTACTTGCATACCAAGTTTGAAGATCTTGTGATATTTCCTTCACAAGTTATCAGTCGGAAACCTTCAGGGGACGGACAGATGGACAGACGGACAGACAGACGGACGGACAGACACATGACTGAGGGTATCAAATAATACCACGCCACTTTGTGTGGCGGGGTATAAAAATTCATCCCAAACTAAATTTGGAGAAAAAATAAATGAGAATCTAGGAATTATTTTATTATGGCCTTATCTTTCAAACCTGTTTTAAATTGTAAGTACATTTTAAGTCCTATCTCTTTAAAACTTTCTTTTCCAAACACTTCCAAGGATTTCAAACAAATGTGTGACCACTGCAACAAAACTGCAGATAGTACTGTACCTACCTTTTGCTCTATAGCCATCATCCCATTTACACTTCTTCTTTGGAAATTTAACACCATCAATAATTGTTTCATTGAGTTCACAATCTCCAGCTGACTCCAGACAGAAGTCAAACTGTAGATAAAACAGGTATGCTTCTTCTCCAACAAAGTCCTCGATTTTGTACCTTTATTAAAATATGCAATAAATTAGGAGTAATCATGGAAAAAGGGCTGGGAAAGTAAATCAGTGTTTATAATACAGAATTTTAGAAATAGCTCTTTGTGTTTGAAGACAGAAACTGTTCACAGATGACAGGAAAAACTGGTAACAGACTGCATCCCTGTCAGTTCATGCATTTGCTCATTATAGGATTTTCCTCCATATGGGCACATTGATATAACTAGAGAATGTGTCTATAAGACACAGATGCCCCACCAATAAATTAATTGCAACAGATTAACCCAAGCTAATCATTCATAAAATTAGATTGTGATGAAATGCAAAATTAAAGCAAAGTCATTCAACCATAAAATTGAGGTCATGGACATCAAATTGTTGGTGAAATTGGCAGATCTCCTTCAGATTAACATTACAAAGAAATATCATGATGCTACATTACATAATAGTTGACAGACTTAAATTCAAAATTTAACCAAAGTCACTGAAGCATAAAATTTAGGTCAAAGACACCTAATTGTCAATGATTTTAGCAGTACTCATCAAGGTAATTTATTTCATGTAACATCATTGTCCTATAATGTGTAGTTGTTGAGAAATGAACTTTAACACAAAACTTAACCATAGTTACTCAAGCGTGAAAAGTAGGTCAAAGAGATGAACTACCTAGTGAACTCTGTAGTACTATCAAATATCCTACTTGCCTATTATTGTTGTATTCTTACAGTTTCTGAAAAACGTACTTAAAATGCAAAACTTAATCGGGCATACAGATGTATGGAAGGACGGACAAGGGTAACACTATATGCCCCTTCCATATTCGTGGACAGGGCATAAAAAGTTATTCGAATCAAGAACTCAAAAGATCTGAATTATAATCCTTAAAATTTTTACCATCAACAAGCTCCAACTATCCTCCCGACTATCCATACAAATAAACATATCATCATTTATTAGAAAAAAATAATCATAACTATTTCACAGTAAAAACCTACTTCATTCTGCCAACTCCTCTCAAGTTAAAATTCTCCCATGTTCCTTGAGTATAATTAAACATCTTGTATTTCCTGTACATAGTCTCCACTCCTACTGTTATATCCTGGTAACAACTATACACATCCAGGTAGAACTGCATCGTCTTGTTAAGCAGTGGGATATTAATACAACAGTCAAAACCAGTACACCTTTCTGTATTTACTGAACAAACCACACCCGACGGCAGGGGTGGGACTGTAAAGTTCAATCCACAGGCTGTAAAATAATGTGGTAATTGTCAGCAACTCATTTATCTAAGAGATAACAATATTGCATTTTAGGATCATATGGGGTAAATCTTAGATTTTACTGACTCCCAAACAAGTTTTCCTGTGATGCAATAGTGGAGCTGTAAAACAGGTCTTAGATTTACACATGAAGATCCTAAACTACAGTTTGCTTATCTTTTTTCTTATGCAAATCCCAAAAAGAACATTTTTTTTTATTATAAAAATTAACAGTAATTTTGGTATGCATCAGTCCCATTACACTGCCATTGGTTGTGATGGTAAATTGTGGATTTTACCCCCTTAAAATTTTGATGCAAAACATACATTTAACTTCATAAGAATTATTAATTACACCCTATATAAAAATCCTACATTCTAATTTGCATACTGCAGTGTTATTTCTTGCAAAGATTTCCAATAAATCAATGTCCTAGATATAGAGAGTTCTTGTCATCATAGGGGTATATTGAAAAAGAGATATTAACAACGAAGGGATATGGAGTAAATGCAAATGAAGGGATATGGAATAAATGCAAATAAGACAAAATTTCTACAAATACATGGTAAAACCAAGCAATAGAACAATGCTTTCATTGTTGTTCTTCATCATGACATCACCATGAGGCCTTCAACAATGAGCATTACTCATGCCTCATAGTAAGTTTAAGATGGCCCCGGTTTGAGTGGAATTCATTGCTAATTGTCGGGCAACAGTACATCCATGTCATTTTTCCTTCGATCCATGGATGAGGGATTGTCAACTAACATAAACTTAACTGGCAAAGTGTTCTTACAATCGCTGTCATCCATTGCGCAACAAAAAGACTAGTAAATATGAACATTTTACTCTCGTGAGTTTCAGTGCAGAAACACTTCATTAGGAATTCATCATAGCTCATCGCTGATCATAGTGTTACATAAAAATTTTCTCTTTTATTAAACAGATTCATGTATATAAAGGACTTGCCTGGTATATGCAAAATACCAGCCTAGTGGTTTGGGAAATTTTACCTTCTCTTGACTGATTTATTTTGCCTTTACCCCTCCAGCCCATTAGATGTTTTTTTTCAATGAACCATCTTTTTCCTTAACAAGAGGCTCTCAAGAGCCTGTATCGATCACCTGGGCCACGGCTGGCAGACATCTTGGATAAAGCACAGACCTGAAGAAAAAAAACTTTTTTGCAAGGGGCAACCTAAAGACTATTTTGGCCGTGTTTGGTTCCAATTGCCCTAGTAGTTTCAGAGGAGAAGATCTTTGAAAGTGTTTTCCCATAGGGTCCAATGTTAAAACTATAATCCCCGCTGGCGGACATCTTGGATATAGCACGGATCTGAAAAACAACTTTTTTGTAGGGAACCATCTAAGGACTATTGTGGCCAAGTTTGGTTTCAATTGGCCCAATAGTTTCAGAGAAGATCTTTGAAAGTGTTTTCCCATAGGGTCCAATGTTAAAACTATTATCCCCGCTGGCCGCGATCTTGGATATAGTGCGGATCTGAAAAACAATTTTTTTGCAGGGGACCATCTAAGGGCTATTGTGGCCAAGTTTGGTTTCAACTGGCCAAGTTGTTTTAGAGGAGAAGATCTTTGAAAGTGTTTTTACCATAGGGTCAAATGTTAAAACTATTATCCCCGCTGGCAGCCATCTTGGATATAGCACAGATCTGAAAAACAAGTTTTTTGCAGGGGACCATCTAAGGACTATTGTGGTCAAGTTTGGTTTCAATTGACCAAGTAGTTTCAGAGGAGAAGATCTTTGAAAGTGTTTTCCCATAGGGTCCAATGTTAANTTTTTTGCAGGGGACCATCTAAGGACTATTGTGGCCAAGTTTTGTTTCAATTGGCCCAGTAGTTTCAGAGGAGAAGATCTTTGAAAGTGTTTTCCCATAGGGTCCAATGTTAAAACTATTATCCCCGCTGGGGGCCATCTTGGATATAGCACAGATTTGAAAAACAACTTTTTTGCAGGGGACCATCTAAGGACTATTGTGGCCAAGTTTGGTTTCAATTGGCCAAGTAGTTTCAGAGCGAAGATCTTTGAAAGTGTTTTCCCATAGGGTCCAATGTTAAAACTATGATACCCGCTGGCGGCCATCTTGGATATAGCGCGGATCTGAAAAACAACTTTTTCGCAGGGGACCATCTAAGGACTATTGTGGCCAAGTTTGGTTTCAATTGGCCCATTAGTTTCAGAGAAGAAGATCCTTGAATGAAAAGTTTATGCCGGACGGACAATGGATGGACGGACAGATGACGGACAAAAAGTGATGGCAAAAGCTCACCCTGGCTATAGCCAGGTGAGCTAAAAATGGTGATTCAACCATTACAAATTATATAGACAAATATTCATTTAACTTAAGACGCCACATAGACTTATATAAAGTAAAAAGCTACTCAGAATTAAGTTGATTTTGTAACGAGACAATTACTTACCGTTTTTTGTGCCATCGATATTTGGTGAAAGACTACTTCCTGTCTGGTCACAAGCTGGCTGATTCTGATATGCTGATACTGTAAGGTCCGACAGTAACTTAGACGACACAGTTTCTGGCAAAGGATCTGTTCTTGTTATAAGATTTGTTGATAACCAATTTGTAAATGAAAATCCTACAAAAATATATAAATAGTTTTAATCTTGTCTTGTGTTCAATTTTTGTGTGGTTATCATCAAATGCAAACAAACATGTATATAGTGACAGTGTATATAACTTATGCTGTGTGCACACAGGAAGTTATGGAGGATTTCCCTGTTGATTAACATATTTTATTTGCAATTCTTCAATGAACATACCAATATTCCTCTAGTAACACCTATAAAACTCCTGTCTTTTGTCTGCTCGTCAAGACAATCACGCTTCTATACAATTCTATTGTAAACCAATTTGTCATCACTGGAGTATCAAGGTAAACTCCTTCAGGCAGTACAAATTGGTATAAAATAGAATTCTATAGAAGCTTGATTGTCTTGACGAGCAGACAAAGGACAGGAGTTTAGAAGGAGTTTCATAGGTGTTACTAGAGGAATATTGGTATGTTCATTGAAGAATTGCAAATAAAATATGTTAATCATCCGGGAAATCTGCCATAATTCAAATTGAATTTGAATTCAGTTCAAATCAAAAAGCTTATCCTGTCCAACATCATTTTCTCAATTAGAATTGGAATACACATTCAAATTCAAACTGACTAATTCGCTTCATAAATTTCCAATTTGCAGTTACAACAATTGACAATCTGATAGGATGAGTATTTGAATGTGAATTCCAATTGCTTTGTGATGATGTTGTGACATATATCATTTTCCAATGGGAATTAAACTGATTGGAATTGACTAATGCAAATTCAATTAGAATTATGTTTGAACTCATCATTAAAGAACAAGACAAACTTTACATCATAGCATATTGCAACTTCAATAAATAAATTGTATTTATATAGTTTCCATAACGAGAACTAGTTGATTATGAAATTTCTCACATCAAGTTTAATAAATTTCTCAAATGTTTTATAGCGAGGCTTGCATAGCTTTTAAACATTTCAAAATTTATTTAACGAGATGTGAGAAATTTCATAATTAACGTGTTTAAGTTGTGGAAACTGTTTCTCTGATGTCTGGACGAAAAACACAGAGAATTGTATTCCGAATGAATTTGGCGGGAAATGTCACGAAACTTGTTCTCCTCTCTAGAGAGGAGAACAAATGTTTCCACANCGTTCAGGAAATGTGAAAACTGGATAAAAATAGTATTTATAATGTTTTTACACTAAAATGCATTTCACTGCCAAACACACAATTTTATATTTTTTTTCCAACTGATTTCTGTAATTTGCTTCTGTATTTGTTGGGGTTATTTGTGCAAAGCCATTACTGTGAAGCTTTAATTCACTCCAGTGGACACGTCCAAATGTTTGTTCAGATGTATTTTGTTTTGGTATTCAGCTAGGTTAATAATTGTAAAAGAGAAGTCTATAACTTTCGTTCTTCATATCTCATTCTAATCCTGTATGGGTTCTTATTACATTTTTTGTATAAACCATTGCATTTCTTTATCAGGCAGACCCTTACATTAGTGCAAACATTTGCAAATCCTGAGGAGATTAGCAAGTTTCCACATTGACTGATATTCATAGACTTACCTGGTGTAGCGAAGTCAGAGTTATAATTACAAGGCATTCTGGGAAGTCGGTACTTTGTGAACACTGGAACTGTAATGGCACATGGAGTTGTTGTCGTATCTGCTTCACGACAAATCTTCAATTCCAAATCAATTAAATACTGTCCTTCGTATTCCAAATCTCTCACGATAAAACTGTGAAATAAATGTTTTGTGTAATTCACACCCAACTGAATGAATATAGTTAAATTTCAATAAAAGTTATAGCTAATATTTTTTTCATAAAATATTAATTTATTGAATAAAAAGCAAGAAGTTCTTGAGTAAAAAAGTATGTACGATAAATGACATATTTGGCCCCCAAACCTAGCTATATTTTAAAACAGAGTTTTCTTTGTAATTCTACTTGGTATAAGACCGTTGATATGTTGCGTAAATCAAACCTCAAGTAAATTGGTGCAGTGACGTCATAAAATCCTGATTGTGACATCACAAATATCATGCTTTATCAAAATTTACCTAAAATTGACAAATTCTCGTCCATTTTTGGTTATATTTTGGTACAGGTACCACAGAGCGCATGCTTGTGCCTATGAGAATTTTTTATATGTTTAAAGTATATGAAATTACAACCTTTTCATGCAAAAATCTCATTGGCACAGGCATGCGCTCTATGTTTCATGTACTGAAATATGTAAGGATTTTATTCATTTTAGTCCTTATTTGTGAAAATGCTTATATTTTTCCAATTTTGGATGTCATTTTCTTCTACAAACAAAAAAGACTTTGGCAAAAGCTGTCAAAATTTATTATATATTGATATTGAATTGTATTTTGAGACATGATTTTATCAAATATAAGGGTCTTAATTTCAGGGGCCAAATATGCCCCTTACCGTACATACTCCTTTGTAATAGAACAGTATATTTGCTTATCTTAATTTAGAGGCTACTGTCCTTGCAAACTAACCCTATCCCTTATCAAATAATGACAAAAGAAATACCCCAAACTCTATGTACAACTCTAATCCTAACTAGTATAACCTTGACCCCAACCCTAACCCAAGCCAACTGCAGTAAATGCAAGAAAATCTCAGTTCTAAAGTAACGCATCTCCTAAGGGCTATTCCATTAAAATGGATGTGGGGGGGGGGGGGGAAGGGAAGTTTAATGATCGGACATTGGTCGTAGGTCATTCTTAGCATGTTCCCATTAGTTTTATGTAAAATTATCTAAAAACAGTTTGTTGGTTGTGGGGGTACTTTGAAAGTCCCTTCCTACCTACCCACATCCATTTTAATGGAATAGCCCTAAAGTAAAATTATGTGTCCCTCCAAAATTTTTACAAAATTTTTAAATAACAAGGGCATAACTGCATAACCACTTTTACTTACCAAAATAGCTAACTTAAGTGAATTTTGTGGTTAGTTTGAAGATGCATACAATTTATTCAATGGTTAATGGTCAGAAAACTTGAATAATTTGCAAAATTTCTAAGTTGCAAGGTGCATAACTCATGAATGACTTTAGGTTGTCTAAAGGTATACTTACTTCATTCTAACATATCCAAACAACCATACTTCTGTAAGCTGACCAAACTCATAATCAAAAGTTAGGCGGTTAAATGTTAGTTTGTCTATACCAACACTTAGTCTGAAGAGACATGGTTCTAATTTAATGTACACCTCGAAACTTCTGCCAATCTTTGGATCAGTAACACAACAGTACATGGTTGTACAATCAGAACCGATATTACATACAGTGCCTCCTGTTAGTGGTGTCAATGCTGCCATAGGTAACCCACATTCTGAAAAAAAATTAGCAAGTTTTGAAAATTTCATTTGTGCACATACATGTAGATAAATTGAACAAGAAAACATTTACGATAATGGGTTTCATGTTATAGCATTGAAAAAAAAAAATCATGAAAAAGAAAATGTGTCTAACAGACACATTGCCCTGCCTTGCAACTGTTTTGAACAATGCTATTTTTCCTGATCCTTTAAGCATGAAGTTGGGGGTAGGATAATTTTTTTATATGATTTTTGAAAATCATACCATAATGTTTAAAGATAACAACACACATCCTTAACAGAAAAGAAACTTTAACCTGTGGGTAGATTTCTTACTATCCAACTTTTTTCCACAATCAGTGAATGAAAGTTGATCACATGGGTAAATTTTTTATTATGATTTTTGTTTAATTATACCCCAAAGTGCATTTGTATAAAGTTTAATGATAATAACACACATTTACCATAAAGCGGTTATTTTTCGCTATATTTGCGAGGTTTATGGAAGCTCGAAAAAAATACTCACAAAATAAAAGTCAGTATAGCTTTATACATGTTTCTCCTGCACTCAATTTGTCATTCGCTAAAATTAATGACTGCTTAAATTTAACGTCCCTCTTTTGGGAATGAATCATGAAATTTGGCACCTGCGAAAATTACCCGCTATACGGTATGCTGAACTACAGTTAACCAATTTTCAACAACTTATTTGGAAGTTCACAACTGCAGGTCAAACAAATGGTAATATATTTTTGATATGATCCTGATTTTCTATTACAAAAATTAAGAGAATGAAAATAAATACAAGTTTGAAAAGTTTGTATGTTTTTGTTAACTTACGATTTTTCCAACCATTACTACTACCGCTATACTTTGCATCAGAATTGCTACACATGGTGTCGAGTAAAAAGTCTTGGATAGCTAATGTATCCATTAAAGCTGACAGCTGATTGGCATTCAGAACAGCATTAGCAGGAATAGATTTGGATGCTAGGTATGCAGTGTAGGAAAATGCTGTAAAGAAAAAGAAAAATTTTTAATTATAACAGTCATAATGAAAGATAAGCTTTACTAGTAGTTTTTTCAGCCGATTTAATATACAAATATTGGGTGATTAGAAGACTTTTATATTTAATTTTTAACTCTTTTCACCTTTTAATCATATCAACATTTTTTTTCCGGGAATCAAAACAAAGGTACATCCAAGCTATGATTTTTTTAAAATCATTAACAGGTCTATTTTGAAAAGGGTGATGAAAATGAGAATCCACTATCTTAACTTTCACTTAAAGAAACTAATGCTTAATAGGAGGTTCGTAATCTAAAATATTTGACTGGCAAATAACGGAACATTTTATGCTTGTTTAAAGACCACAGGCATTTTAACCATTTTATTTCTCGATATTGTTTTCTTTTAAGTCAAATTTCTACATTAAATTGACTGAATTTTTTTTTTTTTATAATTCAATTTCCATTCAGAAGAGCTTTTGACCCAAATAACTGAATTTCTCACCTGGATTTACAAATTCATTTTTCCATTCGCATACAGGCTTAGGCAGTAAAGTACTAACTAATACAGGAACAGAGATTTCACACGTTCCATTGGTTTCCATACAGATACTGATCTCTAAATCTACCATGTATTTCCGCTCTGTGTCACGGTCAGTGATCTTGAAACTGAAATAAATGGTTAGAATTAACCAAAGTTTCTACTGTTGACATTTATACCATACTATACTGCATCCCTAAGTTCACTGCTTTTCCTACAAATAACTAAATACCGAAGTTACTGTGGATTTAATTTCTGCATATGTGCATTTTCGACAAAGATTCTATACTTAATGACGTCATCAATAAGTTGTGGAAACATACCATATAATGGATTCAAAAAGATCAAGTGATATACATTTAATGTGAAAGCTTGGTTAATATTTATCCAAATATGAACAAAAATAAAACAAAAGGAATCAATCCATGTGGCTGTTGATTGTAATTATTGGAAAACCAAATAAACTAGAAAAACTGTGAGTGGAGCTCACTAATATCACACCCCCTGCTCCCCCACTGAATTCTGGAAAAAAATCTAATAAAATTTTCAAATGGCTGGTGCACAATGCAATATGCACTGAACATTCTGTGAAAGTTTCAGTGAATTTCGTCAAGTGGTCTAGAAGTTATTGCCACAAAGTATGTTCCCTATGGCAGACAGATGAACAAACGGACAGACTGATGGACAGACACCATGATCACTATATACCACCCACTATGCAGAAGATGTAAAAGTTTGAGTGGTAAATGAATCTTGTCATGCTGATCAATTTTACCCACTGTCAGATTTAGATACATTTATCTGTGAGAGATTTTGAGTTGAGTTTGCCAAAAACTACAATAGATTAAAAACGTTTTACCTTTCATAACTCAATGATCAATATATAATATAGACATTAAATTTCGTTACTTACTCTAAACCAAAGATGCCATTCAATTTAACATGTTCCACAGTGTTGTAGTTATAACCAAACAAACTAATCACGATTTCTAGTTTTTCGATAATAATGGTCATCTTTCGGTTGCAAGCGTCTAATTTTAGTTGGACATTGATGTTCCTGTTAATCCTAGGGAAGGACGTACAACATGTGACGCCAGTACAGAAACTGTAGAGATGGCAGACACTTCCCGCCTTTAATGTAGGGAGGGATACCAGTTGTTCACAAGCTGAAAACAAAGTCAAACATAAAATGAATTTCTTTCACAAGGTAATGCTCAACCACAATGGCAATAAATCATATTTCAATGTGTACAAAAATGAAAATAACTTTAACTTCTACTGAGTATAACATTACAATTTTAAACTTGCTGGTAAAATTTTCTTTAAAATTTCCATCTCCAGTCTCAATAGTTAATTTTTTTTTTTAGATTTTAACATGCTTGCTGAAGCTTGCAAACTGAATGTAAAATTTAGGTATTTTGACAGAAAAAATGCTGTAACCCACTTAAATCAGAAGGAGATTCTATATTTCATGATATCTGTACTTGCCTTTGTTCCAACCTCTGTCGTTAGGGAAAAATGGAATGATGGTCTGGTCACACTGACTGTCTGACATAAACGATGCCAAAGCAGTATGATGTAGAAACTTAGATATGGTGTAAGAATTCAATGGCATTGTGTCATTTGGAACACCTTGATCTTGTAGGTAGTCACTTAATGAGAAACCTAACAATAAACCAAACATGTATTACTCTGCATGATATAAAAATGCCTCATTATTCTGACAATAATTAGACTTATAGTACAAGATCCTGATAAAAATAAGTATTTGCATTTATCATTTTTGTTCCAGGATTATCAGAAAAAAATATTATAATTGTCCACAAATAATCTTTTTCTTAAGATGTTTCCACCTTTGGCCTTCATCAGTCAAGAATCTTCTACAGTCTACATCTATATTTTGATATTTTCTTCATATTTTACAATATATTTTAATATTTTAATATTTATGATAAATAATTCGTTAAGGTTCCGCAAAACCTAGTGTCTCGCCTGCTCACTCCAATGTCATTTTAATTTGGCCTTTATTAAAATGTGGTTGCTCAGTAGAATTCAAAGACATATCTGTTCTGTGAGAGTATCAGGAAATTTACCAAAACTGAAATCAAAAGTTTTTGAAATCTAACCATTGAAAATATTTGCTTTGGCCAAAATTATCCAAAAGGTATGGTTGCTAACAAGGATTTCAAAAAATTGCTTGTCTTTGAGAGTTTCAGGAAATTTACCAAATTGGAATCAAAATTTTTGAAATCTTACCATTGAAAATATTTGTTTTGACTAAAATGCATCCAAAAAGCACAGTTTCTAACAAGAATTCCAAAAAAATTGCTGGTCTTTGAGAGTTTCTGGAAATTTACCAAAGTTGGAACCACATTTTTGGATTCTTATTTTTCTGAATTATGCATCATGTGAAAAAAATGGCTAGAATATATTTGATTGTATGCAAAAATTCAAAAAATTATTAGTCTTGGACAATTTCAGGAAATTTACCAAAGTTGGAACCGGAATAAAATTCCAAAATCTTGTTGCACATCTATAGACTATATGCAACAATTCTACATCAAAATTAAATTCCTTTATCCCAATTTTGCTTAATATATGGACCTAGAGTGAAAATTTAGCCAAATTCGTTGATGCCGAAAATATAGGTCAAGGTGACATAATTCTGTAATGGATGTTGGTTACTACTAAAGATGTAACCACTTACCAATCATCATCTGTCTGTGACATGTGGGTGCTCAGATATGGTGATAACCAAAAAATTTGATAAAAAAACTAAGTCCAACTAATGGCAAAATACGGAAAATTGGAATTTTTTTGTTCAAAATTTAACTTGGGATTCAATATTGTGTCAAAATTTCATTGATATTGAACATGATATGAGAAAGTTATTAAAGTTCAAAAAAATTTTAACATTTGGGATAACCAAATGTGGACGATAACGCCGACGACGACGGCATCTATGGTCGCTAGGTCTTGCCGTCGCAGGCAAGACAAAAATGTTAAAAAGAAAATTTGCTCACTCATCCTTAATCTTCCAAAAAGTTTGATGAAAATTTAGGAATTTTTTTATAATGACCGTAAAATCAACATACCATTTACAACAAAAGGAAGATTCAAATCACATTTCTGTTTGGGTAGGCGATGATTCAGGAAAACTTCCGTAGACACTTCACAAGGGAGATTATACTCGACACATTCAGAAACATTCATGCTGATAACATAAACTTCATCAGCTTTCAAATCATCCACGATGAAACTGAAAGTGGAAAACATACATATAACACTATGCATAAATTACTTCTACATTATAAGGTTACTTTCCTTAATATCTGTCTTTGTTCTTTGATTTCGTCTCTGTTCTAAAATTCTGATCAAGTTCAAGGCAATTTAAAAATTACATGTATTATATAAGTATTCAGGTGTGGGGGGAAGGGGGGGGTGGTAAGGGTGCTAAAACATTGAGAAAGAAATTATTTCAAAAACAAAAGTTGTTAAGTTTAAGATTAAATTACATATTCAAAATTACATACCGCATAACCGGAAATTTTTGCAGAAGGTACTTTATGCGGTTTGGGGGTAAAAATGTGCATCTTTTTTCGAGGAATTCATTTATTGCGGTCCCTTACTAAATGTTAAAAATAAAGTGTGTCTCTCTTAACCATGCATAATAAAGTTCTTTAAAACGGAAATCAGCAATGAAATAATTTTTTCATATAAATTAAATACGGGTATCGAAATATGTGTGATATTTTTATTGCATGTTTTGCCAAGCTTTCGTTTTATTCTTAATTACATGTTAAGTATAAATTACTGTTAAACTAGTCAATAATTGCATGTGACAGATGATTATGTAACAGGTAAATCCCTCAAAACATTGTCTGATCTTCTAATTCCAAATGTCACTTAATATATTGTAAACAAAAGAAAAGAGATCAAAGGTAATTAATTGGTGTTTTGAAATCAAATTGTTTACAGTTTAATGAATTAACAGGCAAAATTAGCCTAATTGCAAAAACTACTGTTATCTATCGTTAGTCATCCAAACGATTTTGAACTTAATTAAAATAAGCTGACCACCACACTCTTGACATATATGTGCACAGTTCTAAATTGTGTATTTATATGAAATATTTGCGGAGGCATTTATTAACAATGTCCTTGTTTTTATTGTTTTTAAGGTGATTGGAGATGATCTTTTCAATGGCAATAATTTTATTTTATTTTTTGCGAATTTAATTTTTGCAGTCTTCTGGTGAGCGCGAAATAACGCGAAAATTAGACTTCCGCAAAAATTTCTGGTTATACGGTATTCAAAAATGGCAAGAAAAATAAATACATCCAATTTTTTTTTACTGCCAATAAAGTGATTCATAAAACATCAACAGTAAGATCATCCAAAATGTATATACAATAAACCACAATACTAGAAAAAATGTGAGCAAAGCTATTATATTCCAAAAGCATAAAAAAAAAATCAACAACAAAAATTTTCATGCCAAATCAAATTTTTGAATAGCTAGTGCACAATGGCAATATCTACTGAATATTCTGTGAAAGTTTCATTTAATTTCATAAAGTGGTCTAGGAGGAATTGTCGACACAAAGTGGGTACTCCTATGGCAGACGGAATAACAAACTGACGGACGAACGGACGCCATGATCACTATATACTGCCTGCTAAAGCAGGGGGTGTAATAATTACAATATTTGTTGGACCAATTTTGGCGTTTGAGAGGTGTTCTGTGATAAATCAAGGGAGTGAGGACATTCGGGAAAAAAAACGGACTCTAAAAAACTTTGTGTTTAATAAGATGGCAAATGAAACAATGGATATTATGACAAAGTTTTACTGTATTTTGAATCAGGACATAAAGGGGTATTCCTGCACCAAAATTTAATGCTTTGAAGAACTGCTAAAATAATTCATTACATGTAGTAATAACTTAAAAAATTGAATAAATTATACCTAATGAAATTTACTGTTTAACTCTGCTTGATAAAAGTTTATTGGACATTAACTATACAACAAGAAAACTTGAATTCAGTGCATTTACACTTACTCTAAATTAAATACTCCATTTAGTGAATATTTCTTTAAAACACCAAAGCTGTAACCAATAAGTGAATATTCCAAGTCAATGCCTTCAAAATTGATATAGATCATATAGTTGCATGGATCTAGCCACACATGAGCATGGAATGATATTCCGAGGCTTGGCGAGTTCACACAACAGTCAACCTCTGTACATTTGGAACTTATACTACATGTTGTATGGGAACCAAGGGAGGTCAATCCTGTTATTGGATCAGCACAATCTAAAAAAATACAATAGCATATTGTCAGATCATAAAATACAGATTGATGGAGTTATGCATGATTGACTGACTTTATATTTTATTACTGACTGATTGATTGAATAACTGTATTATTGACTGATAACGATTGATGGAGTTATGCAGTTTTGACTGACTTTATATTATACTACTGACTGATTGAATTACTAACTGTATTTTTGACTGTTAAAGATTGATGGAGTTATGCAATATTGACTGACTTTATATTTTATTACTTACTGATTTATTGACTAACTGTATTATTGACTTATAAAGATTGATGGATTTATGCAATATTGACGACTTTATATTATACTACTGACTGATTGATTGACTAATTGTATGATTGATGGAGTTATGCAATATTGACTGACTTTTTATTTTATTACTGACTGATTGATTGACTATCCTTATTATTGACTGATAAAGATTGATGGAGTTATGCAATATTGACTGACTTTATATTTTATTACTGACTGATTGATTGAATAACTGTATTATTGACTGATAAAAATTGATGGAGTTATGCAATATTGACTGACTTTATATTTTATTACTGACTGATTGACTGACTAACTGTATTACTGACTGATAAAGATTGATGGAGTTATGCAATATTGACTGACTTTTTATTTTATTACTGACTGATTGATTGAATAACTGTATTATTGACTGATAAAAATTGATGGAGTTATGCAATATTGACTGACTTTATATTTTATTACTGACTGATTGATTGACTAACTGTATTACTGACTGATAAAGATTGATGGAGTTATGCAATATTGACTGACTTTTTATTTTATTACTGACCGACTGATTAATTGTATTATCGACTGACATGTATATTGCTTGGTAGATTGACAATTCCTGCTTGTGTGCTGATTTTAATACAACGATTTGACAGAGAACTAGGTTAACAAATCATTACAATATATTCATCTCGACACCAGCAGTGAGTCAGTGTCTTTGCCTTGATCCTTTCATGCCCCAAAACAGATATGCATATCTTTACTTTGTATAATCGGTTTTATATTATCATTACTTTGTATTTTACAGAAGTAAAAGGTACTTACATTTCGAACAAAATTTAATTTTTATCTCATTCTACTACATTCAGTTCAGTTGATAAAAAAAAAAATTTCTTACCATCGTGAAAGATATCCTGATTAAATGTGATTTCAGACAAGAGCCTATTATTGTCATTAATCTTTCTCATTTATCTGTAAGAGTGTATTCATACTGACCATTCTTCCAGTTGTTTGCGTCAGCCCCAGCGTAAGGTACGGCATTCCTGTCACATGGCGTCTTCAATAAGTCCTTTGCAATTCCAGTTTTACGTCGTATATCTGATACGTGATGGTCCTCGAGTGTAGAGATTCCATTAGTTGATTTATAATCATTAAGTGAGAAACCTAAAAATATAGTCAGAACATTCAGTGATTTATGTTAAAACATAGTGTATTTGTTTCTGACACAAAAATTTATCATTTAAGATGTAAAATTGGATTTAATTTTCACTTTTTTATTCAATTTTCTAAATTTCAAAAGGCATCAAAGATTGAAATTTCTCAGTAAAATAAAAGCGATAATTAACTTTGGAATTATTGAACATATTTCATTCTAAGAAGTGACGTCAATCTTGTTGAGTTATTATCTCAACAGATAAAGGGCTACGCCGAGTGCAGCATGATACGACCGCAGCATGTCGACCACTGAAGTTTGAATAAGTGTAATTTAAAAGTGAATAAGGACACAGTTTAGAGTTTGACACAGTAACTAGATGGACACAATGAGGAGCTTGACGCAGTAATTAGCTGGACACAAACTAAGGAACATTAAAATTATAGCCCTTTTCATCCCTGAAAGCTCCAAAACTGTAAGATTTGAGCAAAATTGTTGACATACTACTGACAGCAAATATCAAGATGAATCCAAAGAAAAAAATCCCCATCGAAATCCGATTAAAAATAATGACTCAACACATTTTCAAAAATTTCAATTTCGGCTCCTTTGACCCCTTATAGTTTGGAAACAGGAAGAGATATGCCAAATCTGTTGACATACTACCATAAGCTTACAACAAGTGGAATCTAAAGAAAAAAATCCCATCAAAATGGGATGAAAAATAAAAATTTTAGGTAATCTGCATGTTTGCAATTTTGGCCCCATTTGGCCCCTCAAAATTCGGAAAGGAAACAAGTTACCAAAAATCTGATTGTGTACCACTATATATTAATTTTTCATTTAGAATCCATTGCAAAAAACTGCGTCAAAATCGGACTAATAACAAAAAATTGAAATTTTTGAAATTCGTCCCTTTTGGGCCCCATTTATCTCATGAACGGTACATGCCACATCAAATCCTTTGCCTTATATCAGATAGGAAATTTCCTCAAGAACACACTGAAAGAAACCCCATCAAAATCTGATAAATAATAAATATTCTACAGCCAAATATTAGAAAACACCCAATTTTGCCCTTTTTGGCCCCTTTTTTAAAAACAGGAGGTGCCAAAATAACAAAAACTACACCCAGCCTTCCTTTTCTGCCAAGGAACACTGTGTCAAAATTTCATAAGGATTGATCAACTTAAACTTAAGTTATTGACCAAAAACAAAAGTGTCTACAGACGACAACGACGACCACAACAGCGCCATACCATTATATGACCACAAATTTTTTGCGGTCGTATAAAAGCATCTAAGTGGTAGCCGATGAAATGAATCTAGAATTAAAACCTTTAAATATGTGCATAGATCTAAAAATAGATTCTGATGATTGAAAATATTCAACTCATGATAAAAAAATGCTATTACTCTTTCATGCTCTGAATTCATGGATCACCTTGTTGCTTGATCATTCATTGAATATTTTTTAGCTATTCAGAATTTAGGATTAGTTATAATATATTTATAAATTTTTCCTCCTTTTGTGTATTTCTTAAGTTATGTTTTTAAAAATAGCAAATTTCCAGATCTTTGCACTTACTGTCAACGAATCCTTTGTCCCAATCACAATCGTATACATTTTTACCAAACTTCGGAAATCGGACATTGTCAAAAATTGTGTAAACTTTGTCACAAGCCTGAGCCGATTCCCAGCAAGTACTCAACTTCAAAGAGACTAAGTACTCAAATTCTGCATACAAATCATGGAAAATAAAACTGTAAAAAATAAATATAAACTGAATTAATAATTGTTTTAAGTACTAGTATATGGTGAAACAAGTCTGGTTTAAGGTAGATCGAAACTAATACATGTACATGGTGTATTGGAGAAAAACCAATCAGATGCATAACTGACTTGATTTTCCAGCCGGAAAATTCCTTCATTGGCTTTTTTATTGTGACATCATAATAGATTGACATACACTTTCCCGCGAATTAGCTCCCTTTTCCCGTAAATATTGTCTATTTCTTTTATTATCATAAAGCTAAAGCTCAATCTTTTAAAGTTCTCTTTTGACAGTAGAACTATGATAATCAACGACTTGAAAGGATAGATTCTGTATATCTTTTTTTAATATTCAAAGACTTTTTTCATTCTGGTGATGTTCAGTACCTTTAGAAATAAAAAAATACTCTGTAAGATCCTATTCATTACCATATTTCATGCCAGAGAGTTGGCTAAATTTGAAAAACTGTAATTGCAAGGCTTGCCGAGGTTTTTAGAATTTTTAAATCTAACTAATGAGAATGGATCAATATAGTCTCTAACATTGTTTCCAGTTTATTACGTATATTTCTCAAATTGAGATAGTTAAATTTTCACATTTTAAAGTTCAAGGTTTACCCAAGAACTTTAAAATGTGAAAATTTAACTATCGAGATGTGAGAAATTATCGTAATAAACCAGAAAACAATGTTAGAAATTGTTTCTCTAATTTCTACTCAATTTATTTGAAGTTAAAGTTCATTAGTTAAATTTTCACATTTTAAAGTTTGAGGTTTACCCGAGAACTTTAAAATGTGAAAATTTAACTATCGAGATGTGAGAAAATATCGTAATAAACCAGAAAACAATGTTAGAAATTGTTTCTCTAATTTCTACTCAATTTATTTGAAGAAAAGCAATCTCAGTAGTCTCCAGTCTCAAGTATATCGCCATTTTGTTGCTATCATCGTTGCTATGTGTATTATGGCGCCATTCATTGAAAGGGGTGTTGAATATAATATTTTTGATAAAAATGTCATATTATTAATAAATTGAGTTATCTTTGTCATAAATTTCGCTAGACAATGATGCAGGCGTTAATTTCATCAACATCCGGTTGCACTATTTCTAGAAGCTGACACAAGGCATTTGAACCATGATTAAATAATCGCCAACCAAGATCAAATTTCTAAACATGTTGATTACTATTTCGATAACCAATCTGTCATGAGGTGTTTAAATTTGCTAGAAATTAGAGAATATATGGTTATAATCGGGATAAAGTGGTGTAATCTTTTTATCTAAAGATAAATGATAAACACCGATAATTGTATTCCCAAGGGATTTGGCGGGAAACAGCACGGGGCTCTATTCAACATATTTTGAATATGAAAACTTAAATGAGTCAACACCGGTTTAAACTTTACATATCATTAGGGAAGAAAACTTACTCCATTCTCAAAACTCCATTCAGGTCCATACTGATCCATTTTCCAAATTCAAAGCCTTTCAATGTTCTATTAAACTGTCGTCGTTCTATCCCAACCTGAATAGTATAGTCACATGGATCAATTTTCATGGAAAATTCAAATGTTCTGCTGATGAATTGAACATCTAAAGCACACTGCAGCCCACGACAGGTGGAATCCAAGTAGCAGGAAATATAATTTTGATCCAAGTTCTTTAGATCAACTCTGGAATCGGAACAATCTGTAAAAGGAGAGAAACATAAATTAGGTATATCAGTAAAGAATCAGGTTAGATAACTCTCCATACAAAAAGTTTTGACTTTTGGTTTTTATTTGTATTTTTCTTATGAAATGATATCATCAGACGGTTGTTGTGGGTAAAATATTAAATTTGAGAATGTTACCATTGTTTCTGCATTGTGATTTTTTTAATTTAATATTTGGATTTAAAAAATGCCAGATTTTTAAAATTTCATTTGGAGGTAATTTTCAGCTTTTTCAGTAGGTTAAGTTAGGAACCCACTTAGACCCATCTAACACATGAAAGATTGATAATTAAAATATTTGCAGTGCAAGTTTAATAACAATCGAACCTTTGGAATTTTTAGGATTTACTTTCAAAAATGAAATTTTAATAGTTTTTGCATGTGGTTTTTCATTTTTGACTAAAGTTATTTTCCTTTGGCCACAAAGTTTCAATTTTAATGTTCTGCCATCTAGTGTTAATTGATATATCAAAATGTTAACGGATGTAAAAAAAAATTCTGATACTGTTTCAAAATGAAACCATTTGAACAGTGTACCACAACTTGGTTTCAGCAAATCATCATTGCACAATGTACATCAAAAAGATTGGAAAGATGAACAGACAGACACACACACAGACAGACAGACAGGTTGATGTCTATTTCCACCCTTAACCTCATTTGCTGGAATATAAATACTGTAAAAGGGGGACATTTTCGTGAGGGCTTTATTTTCCCTAATTTCGCGATTGGCACATATTCGCCAAAATTTCCCCCTCGCATAAATTTGTTTTAATTACATACATGTAGGTACAAATCCTAAGTGAGAATCATGAAAATAAAACCTCGCGAATAGGTTTAGAAATCAAAATCGCAAAATTTAAACCATGCGAAAATATCCGCTTTTACAGTATGAGAAATTCATGTAAATTTATCCAACTGGCCTTGATATTCCGTATGTTCCTAAGCCAGGATCAACTCTGGGTCAGGTTTTTGTTAGAAGGTATCTTTAAGTTGAAGTTACCTCCCCTTGCTTTTTTTAAACATTGCAACTATGAAAAAAATACCACTAACTTGTCAGTCGATTCAAACATTTCAACAAGTGTTCAAATAAACTAATGCTCAATTTGTCTGACTAATTTTATGACCCATCAGAAGGTTGTTTTGATATTTTTTGCCTAGGTATACTACATTTGCCTTAAAAAAAGCCAAAAAACAGAAATATTGATTTCCCTCTATTGCACTTTTTAAACCTGAAAACTTCCCATCTTAAAAACTGTAGGAGGACTTATCAAGACAAATGATGTACCCCGTTAATAGTGATGACGGACGGATAGACAGACAGACAGACGGTGGGACCAAACAAAAGCTATATACTCTCCGCAACTTCGTTGTGATGGGTATATTTACTGCACGGTCCTTGATAACGAAAATCGGAAATAAGAATAAAGTTCTTACCTGAGCTCCAGCCTTGGTATGTGGCCGCATACGTTCCAAATGGTGATTGTCTATCAACCATGGGACTCTGTAAGTACTCCCCACACTCTGTGGCTTCCATCAACGACGACACATCAGACGATCCTAAATCTGATCCTGGGGTTAAGTGATTGTCTGTGTACCATGTATTAAGTGACCAACCTATGGAAAAATTTGTATACATGTTTATATAGAAAATTTTATGAGTAATCAAAATGTGCATTGAAATTTTTGTCTTAATATTCAGTACTGTATAAGTAGTGCTTAATCCCTTACCCTTAAACAGAACTATAATTTATCCAAAAAAAAACTTTGCAAAACTCGAATTTGATCTGTAACTTTTGTGTTTTGACACAAAAGCCTGTAACAACCAAAATAAGTCTAAAAATCATGGATTAAAGATACTTACTTGGATTAGAATAGCCAGTACCTGCTGTGGAAGTTTGGTATGGAGCAGGATCGTCTTTTTATACTTACTTGGATTAGAATAGCCAGTATAGCAAGGACACTCCTGATGTGGAAGTTTGGTATGGAGCAGGATCGTCTNATGGATTAAAGATACTTACTTGGATTAGAATAGCCAGTACCTGCTGTGGAAGTTTGGTATGGAGCAGGATCGTCTTTTTATACTTACTTGGATTAGAATAGCCAGTATACCAAGGACACTCCTAATGTGGAAGTTTGGTATGGAGGAGGATCGTCTTTTTATACTTACTTGGATTAGAATAGCCAGTATACCAAGGACACTCCTGATGTGGGAGTTTGGTATGGAGGAGGATCGTCTTTTTATACTTACTTGGATTAGAATAGCCAGTATACCAAGTACACTCCTGCTGTGGAAGTTTGGTATGGAGCAGGATCGTCTTTTTATACTTACTTGGATTAGAATAGCCAGTATACCAAGGACACTCCTGCTGTGGAAGTTTGGTATGGAGCAGGATTGACTTTTTATACTTACTTGGATTAGAATAGCCAGTATACCAAGTACACTCCTGCAGTGGAAGTTTGGTATGGAGCAGGACTGTCTTTTTATACTTACTTGGATTAGAATAGCCAGTATACCAAGGTCACTCCTGCTGTGGAAGTTTGGTATGGAGGAGGATCCGTTTGTTTATACTTACTTGGATTAGAATAGCCAGTATACCAAGGACACTCTTGCTGTGGGAGTTTGGTATGGAGCAGGATCATCTTTTTATACTTACTTGGATTAGAATAGCCAGTATACCAAGGACACTCCTGCTGTTGGAGTTTGGTATGAAGCAAGATTGACTTTTTATACTTACTTGGATTAGAATAGCAAGTATACCAAGGACACTCTTGCTGTGGGAGTTTGGTATGGAGCAGGATCGTCTTTTTATACTTACTAGGATTAGAATAGCCAGTATACCAAGGACAATCCTGCTGTGGAAGTTTGGTATGGAGCAGGATCCGTTTGTTTATACTTACTTGGATTAGAATAGCCAGTATACCAAGGACACTCCTGCTGTGGGAGTTTGGTATGGAGCAGGATCATCTTTTTATACTTACTTGGATTAGAATAGCCAGTATACAAAGGACACTCCTGCTGTGGGAGTTTGGTATGGAGCAGGATCATCTTTTTATACTTACTTGAATTAGAATAGTCAGTATACAAAGGACACTCCTGCTGTGGAAGTTTGGTATGGAGCAGGATCATCTTTTTGTACCAACTTGGAGTAGAACAGCCAGTATACCAAGGACACTCCTGCTGTGGAAGTTTGGTATGGGGGAGGATCCGTCTCTTTATACTTACTTGGATTAGAATAGCCAGTATACAAAGGACACTCCTGCTGAAGGAGTTTAGTATGGAGCAGGATCGTCTTTTTATACTTACTTGGATTAGAATAGCCAGTATACCAAGGACAATCCTGCTGTGGAAGTTTGGTATGGAGCAGGATAGTCTTATCTAAATCAACTGGTGTTAGATCATTGAAGCGGACTGTAATCTTCATATCAACCAAATAGAACCCCTCGTATGTATAATCAGTTATCATGTACCTAAAAACACAGAAGTTCATAAGATTTTGAAGGTAAACAAAAGTTCCTGTAAAATAAATTCTCCTGAAATATCATGTTTATTGATTAATAACTGATTTAATTTAAAAAATCCATAAAACAAGTTCCCTAGGACCATACAGAGCAGAATATTCTTCTTGGACATTTTTACATTTAAGCAATAACAGTACATTATTTGAATACCCGAGGGCATCAATTGTAGATTTGACGGTCAAAATGCAGTTTATAGGAGAGCGTAGCGGAGCCTATAAATGTATATATTTTTACCGTCAAATCAAGATTGACGCCCTCAGATATTCAAATAATGCACTGTTATTGCAATTCTAATGCAACAAATCAATTTCATGTTCTATTTTTAACTCGTGAATTTGTTACAATATATGGAACCAGACTTAACAGGGAACCGACTTTGTCACAGGTGTGTAGATGGTGGAATTGACGGTCAGTTTTGACCAATCAAAACCTGTGTTATATAAACGTTGCATTAGAATTTCTATTTACATATGAAAAAGAAGGGAAATGGGGTAAATATCAAGGAGACAACATCCCATCTCCAGGTTAAAACGACCCAAACCAGAGCATGTACAATTGAACTCTGATGGCTCAAACTCCAGTAACTCAAACACCATGGATATCTCAAACAGTTTTAAGCATGCCTTTGTTTAAGTTATTAAAACATAGTTCACCCCGATAGCTCGAACATCCACCTAACCTAAATTATTTTCATAGGTCCCTTTGGTGTTCCAGCCATCAAAATTCTACTGTATACTGTAAACATATCAATTTTTCGCAGTGTACTAATTTTCGCTATTTTCGCAGTTGGCTCTGGAACGCGAAAAATAGTACCTGTGAAAACAAGAGCTGTCACCGAATGGCAGCAAAATATACCCCCCACTCATTGAACCCTGAATCGATATGGTAAGTGCAAAATTTAGTTTGTGAGGACACAATACAGGTGTGGACACAGTACAAGTGTGGACACAATACAAGTTTGGACACAATGCTATAATTTTCAAGAAAGAACTTTTCACAAGGGTTCCAATAAAAAACACTCTGTCTAAATCAGACATATATAAAATTCACCTTTTTTTCAGCCTATTTGACATTTTACACATCTACATATAGTGTTCTTCTTTTGTCTAAAGTTGCATCAAAATCCTTCAAGTGGATTAAGAGTTGTGCATACGAGGTAACCCATACATAGGGAATCAATGAAAAGTCAAAGTCGAATCATCTCCCCTTCCTGGTTTCTACCAATAATTATATTCCTTCATGCACATCTCCATATAGTGTTCTTACTTTGTGTAAAGTTTCATTAAATTCCTTCTAGTGGTTTAAGAGGACTTGCACTTATGAAGTAACCCATACATTGGGAATCAACGAAAAGTCAAAGTCTGATTATCTCCCCTTCCTGCTTTCAGAAAATAATTATATTCCTTTATGCACATCTCCATTTAGTGTCCATCCTTCGTGTAAAGTTTCATCAAAATCGTTCAAGTGGTTTAAGAGGAGTTGCGCTTACCAGGTAACCCATACATGGGGAATCAACGAAAAGTCAAAGTTGGATTATCTCCCCTTCCTGCTTTCAGACAATAATTATATTCCTTCATGCACATCTCCATATAGTGTCCTTCCTTTGTGTAAAGTTTCATCAAAATCCTTCCAGTGGTTTAAGAGGAGTTGCGCTTACGAGAAGTGTGGACTGACAGACAGACAGACAGACAGACAGACAGACAGGGTGATTCCTATATACCCCCAAAACTTTGTTTGTGGGGGGTATAATAAGTTTTTGTATAGAAAAAGCCTTTATAATATTCAAAACCGTGAAAATTGATACCTGCAAATATGTCGATGTTTCATAAACCGCGAAAATAAGCACCCACAAAAATTAATACGTTTACAGTATCTTTTCACAGTTGACAATACATGCTTAGCGATTTCAGTAGATCAACAATGACCATGGTCATAGTTTAATACATATTCCCTCAATCAGTTTTAAAAATTGCTTCTACCTATTTCAAAAAACATCTTTAATCATTTTTCTTTTAATCTGATCAACTTGGTCATGTAAATCTACAGCTTCTCAAGTGTTACCATTCAGCCAAACTGAAATTTGCCCATTAGTATGTATGATAAAAGTATAATGGTCACACCTGAGCAGCTGCTGATTTAAGGAGGTAGACCTAGGTTAAGGGACATAACTCTTAAAAATCCTATGCATGTTTGTTTTAATCAGTCTTTATTAATATGTTCTAAGCTTCTAAGT
>MJUU01073832.1:5278-16511 GCA_002080025.1 Modiolus philippinarum | reverse complement strand
TCATATGCTTTTAGTCTAAAAAAATGAAAATTATTGAACATGTATATTTTCAATATATGAACTTATCACGATCACAATAGGCATTATTATAATGATTATATTGTATTTGAAGAAATGTTTCACAGTTTGATAGATTTCCAGCAAAGCCTGCTTGCTTCACCGATTAGAAAAAAAAATACCTGTAATTCCACTACTGTTCTCTTGAACAATACGAGAAATACCCATTATATAAACTTGTGCCCGGTAAAAAAAACTTTTTTTTATCTATACAACTACATGACAGTTTACTGTTTACCACAGATTATTGCAAAAATAGTTAATATGCAGACACACCAACATTCTACAGACTTGGATATGTAAGGGGACCATTTATTTACGTTGTTTTTACTAAAATTTTATCGTCTGCACTGTCAGATAAGAAAGTCAGTACCTGTACCCACATACTAAGTATATCATGTAATTTATGCCGACCTCTCAATCAAATCAGCTTTTCGGCCTCTTGTAGTGGCACCTCTCCTCCGTAATTCTGACTTTAACTGTGGTACAGACAGTGACAAATATGTTGGCTCCTGACCTGACATGCCGTTGCTTCCATTCAAGCGTCAACGTGATAAAAAAAAAACATTTTACGTATGCCCTATAGGTGTATAAAATCCGGAGCCGAAAACGGTAGTCGGCGAACTTCATTAGTCGACGTTGGCGCCTTTTTTCTTTCAGGCTTGCAACACAATGACGTTACGTCACAGTACGGAGACTCTATGACAACATCTCAGACAAACATAGGCCCAAAATAGGCCCTTGGCACTCAACGTAGTAAAAAATAATAGGCCCAAAATAGGCCCATGGCACAAAGAATGTTAATAGACAAATCCTCGATTTCACTTTGTTACATGTATTTTACACAAGTATTGTTTATTTTTATTAAACCGTAAATATCTTTCGGATAACATGTTTCAAAAAGTAATGTCACAAAGACCTTTATTTAATTCATTCAATTATCACTTATTGTTAATCTGTCAAACCGAAACTGACAATGTTTAAATAACGATTTTTTCTTAAGTAACGGATTATCCGACCTTTTTTTTGGATAAAACTGTAAAAAGTAATCTTATTGGATAACTAGGTTTCGCTCTTTCCTGTCAATCAATTTCTAATCTTTTCTAATCATTATTGTAATTTTTATGAAATATATTATGGCCAGTTTATTGTTGACTGTTGAAATATACAGATGTGAAAAAAAATATGGAAACTATATTCAGCGACTTCGAATCTCTGTAAAATACAAAGCAAGTTCCTCAGAAACAGAGACTGTGTGATTCGGGATACAAAAACACCCCGTCATACTTGGCGGATTCACCCGGGATCCTAAATAGTGTACCTCTCGTTAAGCAAAGTGGAGAAAAAGACTATGTAATTTACGCCATATCCGTAAAATAAAAGGAACGAAATTGTCAATAAATTTCGGCCTTAAAATGAAGCGTAAAAAGCGAATATGGACTTGTTTGTGCATTCAGTTGTAAGGAACACATGTTAAGTGTGAGATTTTTCTGTACAGCCAAAGATCAAAGAAAATGGATTTTTTCAAAATTTGCACCGGCTAAGTTCAAAGGTGACTTTACGGAAAATGCTGAACGTTGGATCAAGAATTATGAAGATTTCGCAGATCTTAGCAACTGGGACGAAAGAGCTTTTTGCAACGCATTTCCGTTGTTCCTTGAAGATGACGCACAAATTTGGTTTTATGGACTTTCACATTATACATCGAATCATAGACAGTTATTAATATCGGAATTTTACAAAAATATAAGTATTCGTTTGGACAAAAGTTTTGACTTCCGCTATTTAAAGCAAAATGACACAGAATCTGTAGCTAATTTTATAAATCGCGTGAATTCAGATTCGGACCAATACCATGCAAGTGAAAAAGAAAAGATGGAAAAATTACGCGACGGATGTAGACCGGAATATAAAGAACTGTTTCAAAAGGAACCCGCAACTCTGAATGAAGCAGAAGAACTTCTAAGATTGACCGGTGTATGAGAATGGGAGCCGATGTCATGATGGACAATATGTGGATGAAGTTACAACCGTCAATCGAAAAGTTGAGACAACTCGCATCCCAGACGAATAATATCGGAAGACAAAACAGTGCGCCTATGTACCAGTGCTCAACTTCAGTGCAGGAACAAGAAGACGAAGAACTGGTGCCCTGAGAAGAAGAAATCCGTGTTTCCGATGTGGTGAGTGTAATCATTTAGCTTCTCAATGTCGTTTTATTAGGGTTAAGTGTCATAATTGTAAAGCCATTGGCCACATACCAAAACTGTGTAGATCGAAGCGAAAACCTTACATTTCGGTGCAACCATCAATATTTATTTCGGCTTCAAATACAACACATCAAACAGATTCAAATTATATAAAAATTCGAGTTGCAAATCATTCGGCACTGGCCATGGTTGATTCAGGGGCACACATAAGTGCAATTTCGGCAGAATTTTATCATGCACATTTGCAAAATAAATATCCACTTGAAAAGGCATTTTTAATTGCAAATGGAGTACATTATTAAAAACAAAAGGTAAAATTAACGCCACTGTTGAAATAGGCAGACTATTTATACAACAAACATTTTATGTTTTCCACAATTTCAATCATTCTATTATCCTTGGTCTCGACTTTCTGAAGCAGCAAAAAGCCAATTTAAATTTTGATGATAATTCACTCATTTTACAGTCAGGAATGACTCAGGTACCTCTTGTTAGTAATTTCAGTACCGATAGCAGTATTTGTTTTATTTCTTTAGTCCAAGATGAAATAATACCCCCAAGATCAGAAGTTGTTGTCCCAATCAAAACAGTCGATAAATCGATAAAATCAAAAGTAGGTTTAATCGAACCCAACCCCGCCTTGATAGATAAACAAAGTGTTGTTGGTGCTTCGTGTTTAGTAAATGTCATAAATAATAGGTCATTTTTACAAATATTAAATCCGACGAACGCAGAAATAAAACTTACAAAAAGTACAAAACTAGGCAAACTTTGTGAAATCCATACTGAATCTATAACAAGAGAAATTAAAGATGATAGTAAAATAATTGCTAATATCAATACATTGCAAAACAAGCAAAATAAAACTGATAAATACATAGACATAGCGAAACAACTTAATTTTGACCTGTCAAAGTCTAACTTGACGGAAGACCAGAAACTTTCACTGATGTCATTGTTAGGAATGAATCGTGATGTATTTGCAACAAACCTCTCAGAACTTGGCTGTACAGATCTCTACCCGCATCGAATAGATACAGGTCAGGCGAAACCGATACAACAGCGCGTTTACAGAGCTACACCAGCAGGCAAGAAAGAGATAAGCAAACAAGTGAAGGAAATGGTAGAGCACGGTATCATCGAACCATCGCAAAGTGAATGGCAGAGCCCTGTTGTTTTAGTTAGGAAAAAGAACAATGAGTTTCGTTTTGCCGTAGATTACCGGAAACTGAATGAGCTGACGGAAAAGAAGGTATTTCCTCTACCTAGAATGGAAGATATTTTAGACACACTAGGCGAGGCCAAGGCGAAATACTATTCCGTAGCCGATATGTTCCATGGTTATTGGCAACAGAAGCTCCACCCGGAAACAAAGCACAAATCAGCATTCACTTGTCACGAAGGTGTCTTCGAGTTTAACAAACTTCCATTCGGATTAAGCAATAGTCCACACTTTTCAACTTGCCTTATCTGAGGTTCTAAGAGGCTTGAATTGGAAAATAGCCCTAATTTACATGGACGACATTTTGATACTTTCTAAAAGTTTTGAAGAACGCCTGGCTCATCTGAAGGCACTTTTTCAAAAGTTAAGAGAAGCAAACTTACGCCTTAAACCATCTAAATGCCGTTTTGCTGCTAAAGAAGTAAAATTTTTGGGACATGTATTATCAAAATATGGCATAGCTGTAGATACAACAAAAACTGACGCGGTAAGGACCTTCCCTACGCCACAGAATGCAACAGATGTAAAATCATTCATAGGTTTGGCCTCTTTCTACAGACGATTTGTCAAGGGATTTTCAAAAATTGCAGCACCGTTGCATAGATTGCTAGCAAAGGGAGCAAAGTTTATCTGGAGCAAAGATTGTGAAGCAGCATTCCAAGAACTTAAACGTTTTGTGATCACTGCGCCAATACTTGCATTCCCCGACTTTTCTAAAGAGTTCATTTTATATACAGATGCATCCCAACAGGCCATAGGTTATGTACTTGGACAAAAAGACAAAAAGGGAAGAGAACAAGTTATTTCTTATGGCGGACGAGCGTTAAAATCTGCAGAGAAGAATTACGCAATAAGGGATCTAGAACTACTTGCACTGGTTGAAGGCGTTAAACATTATCACGTGTACCTTGCCAATCGAAAATTTATAATATATACCGACCACAAGGCCCTGCAGTATTATCAAAAGATATCAAAAGAGCAGAACACAGGAAAACTAGCTAGGTGGACAATGTTCTTACAAAGCTACAATTTCGACATCATTTACAAGAAAGGTTCCAGTCACGGCAATGCTGACGCGCTGAGCAGAAGGAGCTATGAGGAAGTCAAACAAAAGGCAACCAGTGAGACTGTTTCAACTCAAACTGAGCCACACTATGCCGACTTTAACCCTATAGCGTCAATATCTGAAATTACAACAGTTTCACAAGACAAGCTTATAGAAGACCAGTCGAACGACGAAGATTTCAAAGACATCCGCTCTTATTTGATACATCGAGAAATACCAGATAACAATAAAAAGGCCAGAAAAATAATTCTTGAAGTTCAAGATTATATCTTAGAGGATGGTGTATTATTCCACTTGTGGTATCCAAAAGGTAAAGGTCGCAGAGCAGACAGGATCGTGAAACAACTGGCCGTGCCACATACTCTCCGCGACGACATACTAAAGTCATACCATGATCAATTGTTAGGAGGTCACCACGGAAAGGAGCGTACATAGCAAACAATGAGATATAAATGGTTTTGGCCTTCGATGTACAGCAACATATCATCGTATGTCCAGTCTTGTATAGAATGTCAAAAGGCAAAGCTAGACTGTCACAAGAAACTGTTTCCTCTACAACCATTGCCAGTCCTTGATGTGTTCCGACGGGTACATATGGATATACTCGGACCATTAAGGGCAAGTTTGGAAGGCTACACTCATATCTTGTTAATAGTATGTTCCTTTTCCAAACATGTTGAAATCTTCCCACTGAAGTCTACTTGTGCCGAGCAAATAGCAAACGTATTTTACAACGAATATATTTGTCGATACTCTGCTTCTGATGCTATTTTATCAGATAGAGGACAAAATTTTCTATCAAATGTTATCAAGGAGGTGTGCAAAATATTCGAAATCAAGAAGATGAATACTAGCGTCTATCGGCCACAAACAAACAGCACATGCGAGAGAAACAACAGAACCATGTCGTTTATTGATGACACGCAGTCAAACTGGCCAGAATTACTCCCAAGTATTGCGTTCGCAAAGAACACTTCAATTTGCACTGAGTCTACCCCAGGACGCCGATCGACACCGTCTCGACCAAACCCACAAATGTTGGCCCAGATGCAAGACGGTATATCGACAAAGTCCACCAACAGTTAATGACAGCCGGAGAAATCGCCCATAAAAATATTTTAGATGCCCAGGAAAAATACAAAGTACAGCATGACAAGAAAGCCAAAGAAAAAAAGATTTGAAGTCCGTGTTAAATATGGCTCGATACCAAGAAGTTCCCAGTAGAATTGTCACCAAAACTTTGCAACCGATGGGATGGACTTTACTACTTTACGGAAGATAGGGGAAACTATACATATATGTTGCGAAGATGTTCTGACAATGCACCAGTTAATGTTCCGACGAACGGGAATAGACTTAAATCTTTTTACGACCCACAAGACCGACCGACAAATAACGACGGTGAAAATCAAGACGATGAACATGACGATATCCCAGTACAGCCTGACAATGTTGAAAATGACATTCAACCTCCCCAAATAGACGACACAAACGGGACAGCCGACGTACAATTAGACAACAATCAACACACAATTCTAAATGCTAAATTACAAGTGCACAACGACAATGATACAGTTCAGGTGAATAATGACGGTGACATTGACGATGATTTACACATGGTTGACAAAATTATTCGCACAAAACGTGAAAAAGGGAAGAGATTGTATTTCATTAAATGGCAGGGATTTAGCAATAAACACAATTCATGGGAACCAGAGAAAACAAGAATATTATGTACAAATTTCACAGCGTAAACGTAGAAGAAAACGTAGATATTAATTGTAATTCTCGAAATCAATAAAATCATTGCAAATATTACTCGCCAAAAATATTTGTAATGCTTGGTCTCACTAAGTCTGATCAACTTGGTGAGACGGTCAATTTTTTCTATACTGCAAAAACACCATTATTAACTAGATATAATTTTTTTTAGTATATACAAAGCAAAACGTAACTCAGCATTATAACATAAAAAAAAACAAAGTACAAAAATTTCATGATATTTACTCAAACAAGTTTTAAATTTTATTTCATATTGCTCAAACGTCGTAATCTTGGACCCTGTGTGTTTGCACAAGTTTATCGGGTCGTAACATTGGACAAAGAGCACATTTTTTAGATCGTACTTTTCATAGCATGATATCTTCAGGGTATAACAATGGTATAAACACACATTACATGTGTCAGTGTTTTTGGATATTATATTTGGACACCGGAAATAGAAGTTGGACTCGTCACCCTAATTGTATTTCTCAATTTCTTCTGTACAGGAGTGACGACCCTATGCAGAAGTTCAAACTATAATTTAAAACATAATATAAAGCGATTTGCTTATCAGTAAACCATTGTTTTCCTTGCATATTCTGTTTTTATGTTAGCGAAGCACTATATTTTTTTTAAAGTCTGACATTCCCACTACATAAGCTGTTTTTCCCCCGAGTTTCCTTGAGACTACACCCAACCCCATACATAAATATTTGCCGAGTTTAAAATGTTCCCTTATGGATGGTTAAGCGGCACTCTACCCGGTATAAAGTAACCTTGCATGTAAAGCATATGAAGTTAGTTCTGGTTAGTATTCATATCCAATTTGCTGTAATAGTTATTACCATAGCATTTGAGGTCCATAGTTCCAGTTTTATAAAAGTTCAGTTCGTCATATTTATATTTCGTCCGATGTCTTTTCAAGCGGCATAGATCTACATAACCTACTTTATTCGTTTCAAGGGGTTTAATTTGCAACGACATTGAGTGTTTTAAATGATTGCATTCAAAAAGATAATATATATGTAATATGGAAGAATTCAATAATATAAAAGTGTTTTAAATATGATAAATGAAAAAAAGTTAATGTGATAAAAATAGTGATGTCGTATTAGTTGAGGATGATCCGTATGACAAATGTTCCAAGAGTTTTCAACTGCGCAGTCATGCAAAGATTAGATTTCAAGTAATTTATAATTCGATGGTGTGTATATATATTCCGCATATCGAAAACAGCCCGACGTTCGGCATGGAAAGATTATTTCCAATGGATTACGTCCATGCATACAATGTTGATGTACATTTTATTTAATAAAATTGATATAAAATGGAACTTTTCTGAAGAACTATATGTTGTAATTGTCTTAATGAGTTATATTTCGTGCTGGATCAGACATTTAGATATGCGCGAGTGTTTTTCGCATGATATTTTAAGATTTAATTGTCGTTTGTCAGTTTTGAAAAGTTGACATTTTGTCTGCATTATGTGTATTTGCGTGCATGTATATATGTAAATATCTAATAAGTTCAATGTCCTTTTTAAAAGTTTTGATAAATGTATTTTTGCTGATTCGGAGAATCATCTAGGAACGGAGGGGGTGAAATTTTTGCCCTTCCGTAAATTGAAATAGATTTTATATTTTAATTTAAGTTCAGCAAGTCGATTTTTTTTTAAAGAGATTGCTCGTGATTTTTGTCCAAGATGGAAGCACCTTGAGATAGAAAAATTACAAACTGAATATCTTGCAACTGTGATTGATATGACCGTATCATTTTGCCCTTCCGTAAATTGAAATAGATTTTATATTTTAATTTAAGTTCAATTAATATTTTGTTCATTTCATTTTTCTAAACAATAAGTTTTGAAAGTAATTATTGATTAGATGTTTATTTCATTCGTGTTTTGTCGATTTCATTTATTTATTTCATTTTAATAGACAAATCCTCGATTTCACTTTGTTACATGTATTTTACACAAGTATTGTTTATTTTTGTTAAACCGTAAATATCTTTCGGATAAAAAGTTCCAAAAAGTTATGTCACAAAGACCTTTATTTAATTCGTTCAATTATCACTTATTGTTAATCTGTCAAACCGAAACAGACAATGTTTAAATAACGATTTTTCTTAAGTAACGGATTATTCGACTTTTAGTTAAATTACACTTTTTGGATTAAACTGTAAAAAGTAATCTTCTTGGATAAACTAGGTTTCGCTCTATCCTGTCAATCAATTTCTAATCTTTTCTAATCATTATTGTAATTTTTGTTAAATATATTATGGCCAGTTTATTGTTGACTGTTGAAATATACAGATGTGAAATAAAATATGGAAACTAAAATCAGCGACTTCGCGTCTATGTGAAATACCAAGCTAGTTCCCCAGAAACAGAAACTGTGTGATTCGGATACAAAAACACCCGGTCATATTAATATCACGGTTCACTGTCAACAAAAATTTGAACAAAAACAAATTTTGAGAAATATTAGCACTGCCGCTTGCAAACAAAAAGTGCAAAGCCCGAATTTAAATATCTAGTAACATAACGTAGAAATGTCATGTTCTGTTTACTACAAGTGAGCGAAAAGACATTCGTACAGATAAAATACCAGTGGCAGATCCAGACTTTCTACGAAGAGGGGCCTGACCATAATTTTTTTCAAACGAGGGGGCCTGGAACCAAATTTTCTAAAAAAATCCTTGGAATTTTAAATATTTTCCAACCTATGACGGGTCCCCCCCGGACACCCTTCGATCCGCCCCCGGGATCCGCCACTAACTATGATCAAAAAGGGAGTCTTTAAATCGTTTAATTCCAGATCTTTATTCTCTTCTTTCTTTTCTGTAAACGGCGTATTTAAATTCGACGTCATGAAGCAATCGTAACTACTCGGCCATTGAATGTATAAATAACCCTTAACTGGATAAATAACCTCGTGCCTCAGGTGTAGGGATTTTAAACCGCGCCAAATAATGATTCTTATACCTCAAAAGGTCAAAAACATATTTCCGGTCAATGTATAGGTATTTAACCGGAACATCAGGTCGTAAAATGATTCATGTATTAAAATCGCCGTGTTGCTATGCCGAACTGCATACAAATATAAAAAATAACAAGATAAGATATGGGTAAACCCATATCCAAGGGTACTCGATTGTTCACATACATGTAATACCTGTACAATTTTGAAAAGGATCCCTTTCAAACAAGCAAAAACAAAACAAAACAAAAAGATGCGTTTATGTATATGATTTTTTTTTTTTTTTTTTTTTTTTTTTTTTTTATTCTTATTGGCTTAAGCTCTCAGGATCACCATTAGCCCTTTCTGTTTCTTAGCAATATGGAATTAGCTAGGCTATGGAATAGCCAAGCTATATAGATAGTTCCTGGGGGAAAGTGAGGAGTACGCTTGCGTAGTGAGGAGAACGCATGCCCAGAAGACTATTGACCAATAGGAATTTCATATTATCGAAAATCAAAATGGCGTCCATTTTCGTCCTGATAAAACGGGGCGGGGTTTAATTTTTCTGTTTCCTTGTGGAAGTTGAAACGTATTATAAACATTTACCATAGGTGGTACTGGGAACAGGTTTGTAGAGGATGATGGGATTGGTATTGCAATATCGCTTAGCTAGATTTATAAATATAGATATGATACAGTAATGTTTAAATTTAAAACCAGAAGTTAAAAATCGCTTAGCCAGATTTATAAATATAGGTATGATAAATACAATAAGAACGCTAATGTATAAATTTAAAACCAGAAGTTAGAAGTAAAGATAAGGTATTGTGCAATAATCAATAATATACAAATAATATAAAATACATCGCTTTAAAAGGTCACAAAATGAGAAGTTTGATCGAATCAGTAACTGAATCGATTTATATCATCTACTTATGTTTAAAAAGTATAAAGTCCCATCGTGTTTTACATTTGCATCAATAGACTTTATTTCATTATCATGATGATATTATTGATGATTTTTCACTCAGTTTGAAGAAGGCATATGGTATTCAGTTATTGGAGAAATATTACTTTCATTTCTTTTGATTTAGTGACTATATAGGGTATTCTTCACCTCTTTTGTCACATGCGCAAACCAATAGAAGAATTTACAAAAAAGTACCGAGAAAGGCTTACTTCAAGTATTGATTTGAGTATACAAATACACCATGAGCCACTACACCCTTTTCAATTAACACGCAATTTTCTATCCACGGCTATTCCATAGCCTAGCGTATCGTTTTTATTTAATAAAAACCGTTCTCCGATTTATATCATCTACTTATGTTTATAAAGTGCCCTCGTGTTTTCTAGTTAAAAATCGACTTACATCACGGGAAGTCTCGCATACGCGTTTTATTACCGATTTTTACAACGGATTAACTCTTTGTTTATGCAACATGTAATACAATCACTAATTTGACAGATATTTGCGAGCAGAGGGGTCTTTTCTATTTCAGTTTTGTTTGCTGTTTGTTTGTTTGTTTTTTTCACAATTCTAATTATTATTATAGATAATAATAATATGACTTTTTAAACATTACACAATTTTATTCAAATCAAGGTGAACTAATACTATACGGAACGGCTAAGGATTTTAAAAGAAAATACATGGCCATATCTTTTATTTCTAAAATTAATTGATATACGATGTATATCCATAGTGAAATATTTCCGTGCAAACTATATTGGTATTAGTTAACTAACATCAAGATGTAGACAGGAATAAAAGCCCCTGCCTAGATAAACTGGAGTTTTCTCTGTGCATCGTGCTTAGTGAGACACTACTAAGTCTACTTTTTTTTAACCATTTCAATCTTTTAAGTTCTATAGAAGTTGATATGAAACATTAGTAATTATCCTTTATAAAAAAATTAATGCTAAGCATATTTCCACTGGAAGGTCAGAT
>MJUU01073831.1:9598-24917 GCA_002080025.1 Modiolus philippinarum | reverse complement strand
AATTTCTGATCAAATTTCAATACTTCTACATGGAAAATGAAAGAATTCAAGCTATCGAAATAAAACCAAAGGATATTCGTCTTTGCATCATCAATATTTATCTTCCAGTTTGAGGGACAGACCGCAATCATGAAAAATTAAAACATCGTTAGATATCCCTCAAGAAATTAAAAAAGAAAAAAAACCAAAAACAAAAAACAAACAAAAAAAAAACAAAACAAAAAAAACCAAAAAACAACCCCAAAACAACAACAACAAAAAAAAGAAAAAAAAAAACCAAAGAAACAGAAAAAAACAATAAAAAAAACAAAAACAAAACAAAACAAAACACCCATCTAATAGCGATGTCAACGCATTCTTCTCAATGCACTTCCAGGACATTCAAGAAAATTTGCTTAAGACATTATGTTTCAAGATGACACTGAAACTTTCTGTCAATTATCCAGAAACACATGCATAGCATCAAGGAAAGACATTATCCCAAATAGACTACATAATTCAGCAACTAAAGAGAGGATATAATTCAAAGTGTCATAGCACTGGTAGTCAGATCATCATACTGTTACCCAACATTTACCCAAAACGACAAATAACCCAGTACAATACCAAGCTTACCATAAAAATAAACTGTGACAAGGTAGATAAGGAGCAGGACGAACTTTTAGTCACCTCCTAACACCTACAACTTATGGAGCCAAACAAGCAACGAGTCAAATCATAACTGGACTTGAAAATTCAGCAACTACATTTCATCATAAAAAGCAAAAAAGTTCAAATATAAGAAAAAGTATGAACGGACTCCCAATCATTCAAACGCTGAACATTATTAGATATCGTTCAAGAAATTATCCAAAAATATCAGGACACCCATCTAATAGTGACACGTGGCGATTTCAACGCATCTTTCTCAGGACAGTCAAGATAATTTGTGTAAGACATATTGCTTCAAGATAACACTGAACATAAAGCATCTAAGCTTAGAAAGAGATAAAGCACAAGAAAGCAGATATTTCGAATCAAATCTCAACTTTCATCGGATGTACCTTATACTCCCGAATGGGAGCTGGATTACACGGCATCAAAGGAATTAACCCGTTAGTTCCAATGAAACTTCATGTTATTCCAAGAATGATATATAGAATCGAAATCTTAGAACTTACACAGAGTTACTTACAAAGTTGAGATTTAAAAAAAAAGAAAACCTTCAAGCAAACGTTGTCCCTTCCCCCGAAGGACTGCAGATGTTGCAATATACATTTTATTAGGAGCGTAAACGATTTACCAATTAATACACAAAATGGACATAGGTATATTCTTACGAATAGCAAAATAAACCCAAGAACCATCGAATGCCATTTGCTGTTAGACAACTCTCTGTTATGGACAAACAGCTGAAATAGTTGGTGTATCAGAATTAATCCCATCTTGAAATTATTATACAATCTTTCTTCTGCTAATGTAATTATACTTGATCATAAAAAAAAGAAGAAAAAAAAAATAAACTGGAAGAAAATTACACACGATGAAAGTATGACGAGATAATTGGACAGAACAGGCCAGAACAAAAACAACTTTGCAACATATGCATACAAACAAATGGGATATCATGAAACCACATCTTTGCTGGAGAAGTGTAATGGTTCAGAAACAAGATGTACAGACCAACGGCAGTAGAATACCAAAGGAACAAAGCACAAGATTACACAAATCAAAGTCCAGAGACAAGGCAAAAGCAAGAACACCAGAAGACGGAAGACCAAAGACACCACATGCCCAAAAGACACACGAACATTACATACACAAAACAAAAAGCTAAAGTACTAACAGTGTGAACTCTAAAAAATAACAGAGTGACATCAGGTGCTCCGGAAGATTAAGCATGTCCTGCTCTGTATACAGCACCCGTCACACTGTCAGTGGGTCAATCCAGGGTAAAGTCAAAACCGGTAGTGTCAAATCCGGGAAGACGCGAATCTAGCTGAAAATGTCAGTTTTCATTTGTGGCATTGGCATTTCATATCTATCTATGATGTCGTGGTGACGGCCATAGAATTTCTAAAGGGTCGAAAGTAACAACGACTGAACATATCCCTGACTCAGCAGTTTTTGTGACAAAGGAGTTAATAAATAAAAACTTCTCACCGGCCCGTACAGAACACAGAGCATTTTGCACAAATTTGACAATACAAATTCAGAAGCTTGCCAATTATGTCATTACGATGACAAGGCCTATGACCACTTTCTACTAATTTGTTATCATCTGGAGACTGTAAGAACTGCATAGAAAATCCCTGAAGAAAACACGCTCAAAGGACAGTTTGGATCGGTTATTGTTAGACAGTAGCAGCCAGAAAATTATTCAACTGTCACACATATTTAAAGTAGAAGAGCTTTGCAGAGACTGGCTATATGCTCTTCATAGTAAAAGATATAATCTTCTCCAATTGAAAAACACTACTAAATGACTGATGTTACAAATAGGCTGTAATCAATATTAAATGTATGCCTTGTGTACCCCGAGAGTGGATGTCGGTCATGTATGAAGACATTTGACTTAAGGATGTACTCCGGTGAGGAGCCAACATTTTAAAGTATTTAACTTTTTTTCAAACCTTGATTTTTGGAATGTTCCTACCCTATAAATTTAATGTATGAAGAAAAATTCATATGTTGCTGTGCAAATTATTTTGCTACAGATGTTTGAATGTGACCAATTTTAGCACTTTTGCTCATTTTTAGGCATTTTTGTCTATTTTTTACTATTTTTATGGAAAAAATCTAGCTTATAGTTTTAAACTTTTTCCCATACTTTCTGAAAAGTTGTTAATAGAAGGAATGAACTAATTCAGCCCCTAAAAATCATATGTTGGTGTTGATATAAGAAAGTTTTGTGCGATTTTCATGCTTTTTAGGGGCAATTTCAGCATTTCCATATTTCCCTAAAAATGTAGATTTTCTAATATTTTTAAACAGCTTATAGAATAAACGTAATTTGTTTTGTGATTTTTTATTGCAAAAATATATAACACTATTCTCAAAAGTCAAAAATAAATGTTAAGTGCATATATTTTTTCATAAAAGGCTTTTTCTAACCCACACCTTGTTTTGGGAAAATTGGACACGAACCCAACAGCCAGTTGGGACATAAATCTTCAGTTTGAGATTACTCTGAAACTACTCTGATAGAAATGGAAATGAATAATTTTTAGACACAATTTTAAGATAAACGTATATTTTGTTAATTCATGGCTATTGTACATAAGATATAAATAATTCTCAAGTTATTTCCAAACGAGATTTCAACGAGACTGAAACATGACCAGAATACATCCTTTTTTATACTACAACTAATGTATCCACATCATCAAATATAGCTTATTTCACTGTAAGACACTATGGTGACCAGTTTATACCTGTTTCCTCTATTCAGGAACCATTTAGATATTTTATCATTTAAAAGAAAATATTTTATCTTTAATGTCATTTAAAAAAATTTTTTAATTGATTAATTTTTAACACACCATGCTAGTTGTAATATATGTATAGTAAACATACAAGATATTTTTACCTTTTAAAACGAGCACACTTTAAATTTTTACCTTTTTACGGGCACATTTTAAATTGCAATTCACCATTTTAACAGCAAAAACCTTTTAACTGTGGCAACACGGTAGCCATTCTTAGAGGGTAGATATCCACAACAAAACAGAACAGTTCATAACTTCAGCTAGTTACTTATTTCTGTTATCTATATGTCTCTGGCATATCACTGTACTTTGAATGAATCTTCTTCTTGTATAAACCTCCTTTTTGTAGGAGCACCTCTGGCAACGAAGTAAAACGCAACTTTACTTTTATTAAAAAACGTTCAAATTAAATTCTATCTTTTATACTTGACAAGTTTAAAAGTAAAACATCTATTACATGTAACATTTCGCTGAACTTGATTACTCTTTATCTAGGGGCCGAATCCGAACTGCCGTTGGGTGTGGGGTTTCCTCGCCGTTCATTGAAGATCTTATGGTGACTTTGAGTTGTTATTACTCCCCTTTGGGTTGTTGTCTCTTTAACACATTCCCCGTTTTCCTTCTTTTTTCTATTAACATAGTAATGTATAAGCAAAGCTTATTGTTGAAGGCCTCATAGTGCCATTGATTGGTTCTACAATGTATTTGTAGAGACTTTATCATGTGCATTTATTCAATATCTTTTTAATGTTTAAATGTATATACATATTCAGTTCATATGTCTATGTGCCAACATGTTTATACAGGACTTCTGATCTATAAAAGATCCTTTCACTAATTTAGGGTCCTGCACCAGGATGAAGTCAATGTGAGAGGTCAAATTTCAAGCATGATGTTAACCGGTCCAAGATTCTGATAGAAAAATTCCTGTTATTAGATTATTTTCTTTCACATACATTTTCATGATTTGATCGTGTTTATTTGATCTATTTTCCAAAATGGTTCCATTCATATTTCCAGAGAGTATTCTGATATTTATCTGAAAAATATCAATGAATCCCCTATCCTCAGTCTGAGAGTTGATTGTGCATGTAGGCATATATGCATTTATCAGACAAACTTTTACAAAGGCAGTTTGAGAATTATAGATTATCACATGGGCATTTTTCATATCACACCGTTTTTCAGACCAAGGTCGTTAATCAGCCCGAGAGCAGCCAGGCTCGAGGGGTAATGTTATGACCAAGGGCTGATGAAGGATGTGATATGAAAAATGACATGTAAGGATACTTTTATAATATACTTCAACCAAAAAAGGGAAAAAAACTTTTGTTCCTATGATTTATTTGATATGACGATATCGCGTGCAATGTTTATCGTATTTACGGAAATACACGAACTTGCGTGTGATAAAGCTTCCGAGTAGTGACAGAAAGGCATGCGATAATTGCCGGAAGAAGTTGATAACGATGTCATATCAGCCCGTTTAGTCAATTTTTGTTGAAATCATCTGGTTTTAACGAGGAGTACAATTCTTATCATATTCTTACTAAGTATATGATAACAGTTTTTATCATTTCATTTCCATCATCTATTTTTTTCAATTTTGTTTATCCAAGATATCGACCAGAGAATATTAACTCCTACTTCTCCCTTTGGCAACTTGAAACCGTCTAACATATCATTTGAGTCTGAGCAACGTGTGAAGCTATCCATTGAAGGCTATCCATAAAAAAATTTTAACTCTTTTTTTTAAATTTCCAAAGAGACTATTGAATTTTTAAGGTTCACCGATTATAGAACAATGTATTTGTTTTTACCCTTTCTATATCTTGTGTTACAATTTCTAAATCTTTATATTGGTTTTTGGACAAATTGATATCTGGAGGTCATGCTTGTCTGACGAAAATGTGAATACTGAGATGTATGCGTGTTCCCCTTCTTCTGCAAAGGCTTGCTCTGTTGTGTTTCTAAATGTTTTTTGTTCTTGTGGGTTTCTTCTTTCTCTTTTCGTTGGGCTTGATGTTCATCATTTTCATTTTTGCTGTCGCTTTGAGCTTTATCTTGAAGCCCATTAAAACTGAATTGGGTGGATGAATTCATTTCTCCGAGTAATTTTTCCTCACAGACGACTATTGTCTTAGGCGCTGTATACTGATCATTCTGAAAGCATTGTTGTATATTTCTAGATGGCCTTGTAGTGAGGATTAAGCGTTACATTTGTAACAGTAACTTCGGTATTTATTTATTTGATGTTATTTCAAATAGCTTTTTCTTTTAAGGTCACTAGTCTTCATATTTCATTCTTGATTTTGTGGGATAACCATTACAAGACGTGGTGTTTGAAGCTGTAATGTAACTGGTTGAGTTTTTTTAACTACTCGTATTGTCAGTGTATCAAATTTGTATGAGGTGATGGATTGGTAAATTGTTGCATATTCTTCAATTTCGATCGATCGAAACCTGGAGGACGGGATGTTTGAAGATGAATATCTTGTCTATTTTGTACATGTCAACAGCGAAGTACGTGTTGTACAGTTGATGGTTTATAGGCTGGAATTTCTGTGGAGGCAGCACAAAATGATTTTTTTACTTTTTTCTTATGTTATCTGTGGGTCGAGTACTTCTATTAGAGGTACAAAGGGATTCGTCATAGGTAAACAGCTAGGCGGTGTTAAATGCCCTGATTGAGATGGATATTCTGCAGCTGTCTTCAAGTTATTTGGAGGGCTTGGCATTTGATCTGGTAAACCTTGGTGAAACGGTCTCCATGATGAATATGGATACATATTGCAGCGATTTTCATGGCAATCGGTGTTGTAGTAGCTGGTATACACATATTTTGCATCATCTGAGTTTCCATAGAACGTAGACGGTTTCCTCACAGTATATCTCTCATATAACTGCAGCAGGTTGAAATATTTTCAGCATAAACCTCTTGGGTTGCCTCAACTGACCATGTATCGTTTTGGCTTCTAGAATTGATTCTTGATGGCGATGGAGTGTTTGATAAGGGTACTACTCTGTTTCAAAATTTTCCATCATTACAAAAAATACAAGTATATCCATTTTTCAGCTCAAGATGTTCCAAATCTTCTGTAAGCCCCTCACATGTTTCATGGTATCAATAATAACATCTCCACAACCTATACTCTTATAAACATACTTGGAACAATGAGAGCGTTTTACTTTTTTGGGATTTCCTCTGAGTTTGCCAGAACTGAATTCTGATTCGCTAATCACTTTCGGCTTTTGTTGACTGTGTAATATTGTACAGAGTAGTACAAGCAGAGTTTTTTTTGTATATAGCTGATAGAATACTAGTAGTTCTTTAGCTGAGAAAGACTATTATTCAATAGTTGTATTAACAATGAAGGGATATGATTCTAGAAATCCTCCGTCTACTTTATCATACAATGTAACACCAAACGAAAACATCCTGACGTAAGAAAATTTGCAGATCAAGATACAGACCTCATAACAACAATATTAGAACTTAATAACGGAATAACTAAATCAGGAGTTGCAAACAAAAACTCCAAGCTTTGATAGAAACCTCTACTCCAACACTAAACACAGGTCACAGGACAGGAGCTTCTCAACAACCAGAACATCATATAACCTGAACCTGTATATTGAAAGCATAAACCCTAAGCCTCTACTAGCAAGAGTCTGGTTATAAAAGCAGACTGCTGGATGTAAAATTTAGCCCTATCTTAATTCTTTTGGGTGGACCTAACCAGGCTAGCATTTTAGGCATAGTCATAAGTTGCTATTATAAATTTTTGAAACTTTTGGTTTTCTCTGTATAAAGGTAAAAACTTTTTATAACTTTTATATAGCAGTGAATTATATTGTACAAAATTTCATTTCATTTTAAAATCTGGTGTGGACCTTACTACGCTAGCATTGATATTTTTCTGACTGTAAATTATTCCTTGGTGTGGACCTAAACAAACTAGTAGTACATACGTACTGATTAGATTCTGTAGTTGTCAAAACTGTATCTTAGACAGCTGCCTGACACTTTTCGTACATATCTGTAATTTTATACCCCCTTAAACCGGTGTGGACTTATCCACGCTAGAGTGTAGAGTAACACAGAGTATATATCTAAATTAGTTTATCAATATATTTAGAATTAAAAATTAATACTGGTGTGACCCATTTCATGCTAGATTGTAAATCCTGCTATCAAAATATCGAAACCAACCGTCGTGGACCAAACCACGCTGTCATCAAAATAGGCAATTAACAAAAAAGATCAATTAAGGCAATATATAAAAAGGATCAATTAATCATGGATAAAAACAATTATCAAATACAAACTAGACCAAAAAGGGCTAGGCAGTCTCCAGCATACCTATCATCTCCAAGTCATGCTCATTTGTCAAACACAGCATGCAGAGACTATGAGCTCTACAGAGAAAAACTTTAGATAAAAAGTTACAGGCATGTCAAAGGAAGGCAATTAGCACAAAGGTAGCTCCTGGCAATAATATTGATAATAAGCTCAGCACTAGCACCTATGAAATTATCAAAAGTAATCTAAAACTATCTCATAACAACCATCCAAACTATAAAGCAATTATGATAAGTGGTAGAGAAAATACAAATCTACCAGTTGATGAAAGATAGAAAATTAATAACAGGCTCAAAAATGGTACATCTGGCAAGATGAATAAATTTGCCATCAATTTTTATCAGACAAATTGTACCATACTCGTAAATGGCAAAGAGGAAATATCAAAATATCACACAACATCTTCCAGATATGAGACAACAACTTTTTAGCTTTTAATTGTGTTAAGCTTTTAGCTGTGTTCCTATCAGAGGAAGCTAATACTGAGGGAATTTCCCGTCATTAAAATGAGCAAATCCCGAAATCCAGGACATTTTTTGCAAAAAGTCCGGATCCCGGAAAATTGTACCACACTCGTAAATGGCAAAGAGATAATATCAAAATATCACACAACATCTTCCAGATATGAGACAACCCTTAACTGTGCCCAAGACCTTATTGACCAACTAGATACAGAAATAGAAAGTTCAATTCATGAGTTTAGGTATTAAGGGCAACTAAACATAAGCAACACTTATGTCGACAAAGATATAGCAACTCTTTAACAACTAAAAAGTATACATGTCCAGACGACGGACATTAACTCACTCAGCTGCAATAAGTAATGGTACAACGGCCGTAGCACAACCTGTACAAACAACTCCATCCACAGAAAAAGACAATGAATGTAAATGTCTGTATGCAGGTAGTTATAGACCATGACTAAGCTGTCGAATGTTAATTATGTACAAACTGGTATCACTATGACTGTGAGAAACTGTCACAAAATGAGATAAGCAACATCGAAAATGATACGAATTTGATATATAAATGCATCGTATATACAGCAGAGGATCAAGAACAAACTCGACCTAAAAGTATAGACATCAATCAAGGAAAATACCAACATACAACAACTGCAGTGCAGAGAACCAACATATTGCCAACTACTCCACCAATAAACAATTTACTTAAAGGTATAGAGCTTGTATTTGAATTCGTGGTTTGGGGACACCCACGAAAATCACAAAAAAATGGTGCCCCTCGAATAAAAATGAATTCACAGTATAATGAAAAAGTAACTCAAGTTTCTGCAAGAAAATCATACATCGCAAAATTTGAAACTCAAATAAAAGAGCTACAACAATCAAACCACCTAATGAAAATACAACTTGCAGCTGGTGTTATCAGTCAAGATGATACACAGCCGAAAACGCAAACCTATACTTGATGTCACTATAATAATTAAAGGCAAAATACATCCAAACTTGAGAGTGTAGCCAATGTTCAATAACAACAAGCTATTGGATCACTAGAATCAAAGATTGACATTATGGATAGAACCAACAAGATAGAAATGCAAATACTTGGGGATAGAATACAACAAATAGAATTTACCAAAATGTACAATCATCCTAAAAACCAGTCTAGTAAAGCCAATACTAGTCATGGAAGATAAAATACTAACAGTCAGCAACATAACATTCTATTCTAATATGACTCTCTTCTTTCGCTTTGGAAACAAAGCTATGTACTAATTCCAACAATATTTTTTAGCACATGCGTAAATTTTTTTTTACAGAAGGACATTCGTAATGTACAATTTCACATTTTATTCACCAAATATTCATTTTATTTTGTGTAAATAAAGTTTTAAAAAAATGAATCACCCAAAAATTCACATCAAATAATGACAATAATAGAAATTTACAACAGTTACTAAATTTAAGACTCGGAACTGAAATTGACATAACCGTAACCTAGCAACTAATGTGTTGTTGTTATGAAATCTTATCTGTGTTGCATAATCATGCTCTACAATTTAAATATGAAATTTTTAATTTTTAACGTTAATAAAATTATAAATATGAGTTTAATTCCTTTTCTTTTCTTTTTTTTTTTGGCTTAAAAAATAACATAACAAAGCAGTCATAAAAATCGGAAATACCACTAGCTCAAACTTTTACACGCTTTGATTTAAAAATATCCGTATTTTATATGTTTTATAACAGGTTATTTGTATTAATTCATAAGCTTATGAACCACTTGTATTAATAAAACAACCAATATAGATTTCTCTATGTCCATTTATGTGTAGTGGTATGCAGTTTTCCGACATGTTTCAATTCTAGTGCTAAACCCATTATTGACCTCTAAGAGCCGCTTCGAATGTTCAAAACTCTTGTTAAATATATTAGAATCGAAATAGATTATCGCAATTGGGCTCTATGCGAATTAGAACATGGTCAGACCTTATATTTGTCTTCATTTTATACCTCGCTGTCGCTCGGTATAAAATATTGACAAATATAAGGTCTGCCCATGTTCTAATTCGCATAGAGCCCGCTTGCAATAATCTATTTCTTTAGTATACAACACAAAGAAATCAGAGAAAGATATGAGCTCACACCATATTAAACTGCTTCATCCCCAACTTCAAAACTTTTTATATCTAGAAACAAGACAACATACACTTGAGCATGATAATACTAAGAACAATGATAAAGCTTTACTTAGAAACAACAGCTCATAGTAACAAATTATAACATACAATCGATCAAGAGCAAAGAATGGGCGTTACTGAGCAAAATGAAATAGATCCTAAAATCAAATCAAACATTCTAGACACGTGACGAACATAAAAAAAAGACAGAACAAGTAATTCCAAGTGATCCTAAAGCATATGAGACCAGCATAGGTGTCCTGTGGTTGTTTAAGGTAGTTCGAGCCTAATAAAAATATCAGACGGATTTTTTTTTTATTTTAAGATATTTTGTAGGTCTTTGTCCCTTTGTTCAAAAAATAAAATAAAAATGATATGTCACCGATCATCTTTTTCTGTTATCAGGCTTTGAAAATCGGGCCAAATTCGGTATTTTTCAGCAATATTTACAAAGAATATAAAGGGAACTGTGAGAACATGCTCATCATTTAGCTTTCATATGAAATAAATATCAGACAGATTTCTTTTTATATTTCAGAGATATACACTTCAGATAAATGTTGATCTTAAAAATCTATATGTTACCGTTTGATTTAGAGAGATATTTCATATAGTTAACGAAATACTTAGACAATATTTACGGGAAAGGGAGTTAATTCGCGGAAAGTGTATGGCACTCTATTATTACGTCACAATGAAAATGCCAAATAAGGAATATTCCGGCTTGAAAATCGTGTTTTGTAAATGCGCCAATCGAATGCGCCGTGTTTTACTGTCGATCTACCTTAAATGTTGTGTTTGTATTCTATAGGTCTCTTTGTCGAGCAACGGATGATAGAAATTGTTAGAATATTTTGCCAGTTGATTTTATGTTTGTTGCCGATCCCGCATCCATGCGTCAAAACAACGTGACATCTAGCAATGAATTTCGCTCAAACAGGGGCTTGGGGCCGTCATGAACTTACTACGAGGTATGAGCATAGCTCATTGTTGAAGGCCTGATGGTGACTTCAAGATGGAGAACAACAATACAAGCGTTGTTCCATTGCTTATTTCCCCATGCACTTGTAGAGATTTTGTCTCATTTGCTTTTACTCCATATCCCTTCATAGAGAAACTGGCTCAAATACATCATCCTCTTACAGTCGAAACATGTGGCTGCAAAACAAACAAACTGTCATTATTAGAAAAGGACAGCAGGAAATATGGGAGATGGAAGCCTCAACATACTGGACAAATACAAATACACAACCACAGCCAACCAACAGTGCATGCTTGGTGACTGCAAAATCAAATGCCACCATTTATACAAATGGTACCAACAATCCGAACGAAACCTCTGTTACTGGGAATTAATCACGGACGACAATACATACAAGCAGCGACCACGGGAATACACCCCTACCAGAGAGTCACAAAAATGCTTTGAAACTGGCATCCATTAACCTCAAGAATTACTGCGCCAATATAGCATACCTATACAAACTTATGAAAGATCATAGTATAATTTGTACACAGGAACACTGACTATTTAACTACGAAAAGGAAAAACTTCAAAATATAAAAGATTTCTCCGGCCTAGTCAAATGCATTGATGACCATTATCCAATTTCACCATTTCAAAGAATTAGAGGATACATTGGAAGTGGTATTTTGTGGAATAATGGGCTAAGCAAAAAAGTAATGTCTGAAACACTGGATGAATTAAAAGAGATTATAGTTAAATATAAAGAGGGGTATAGGATAATTCTGAGTTGAGACATGAATGCTAGTTTACACGCAAAAAACTCAGATGATAGAGATTGAATATTCCAAAATTTTGTTATAGAAATAGATCTACACTTCAACTGGCAAATATACATATATGAAAGTGGAATGAAAAGCCCGCAAATAGACTACATACTAGCAAATGATATAACCAACAGTCTCATCATTAAAATAGAAATCAAATATGATTGGGAAAAACACCTCAGACCACAGAGCACTTTCAGCTGATTTATCAATCTCACCATCCAACGAAACGATCTCTAAAACAAAATCAGTATCAATCAAAAGCAAATGCCTACCAAACAAAAGTGGGTTAAAATAGATACAGAAAAATATAAAGAATTCATTACAGAAAACCTAGACAAACCCATTTCTTTGAAACTAAATATGAATTAACAGAGGCTATCCAACATCTGTGCCATATATTGACAATGGCGGTAGAAATCTGTTCAGATCAACCAAAGAACCAAAAACAGAATACAAACCTCACACAAGAAGTTAAAGCATGTATTGAAGAAAATAAATTGGCATACTGGAAATGGAAAGAAGCTGGAAAACCAGAACCGTGTCTCCCGTTATCTCAAAAGCGAAAGTAGACGAAACAAGGGAAAAAGGAACACAAAGATTAGAGGCTGCAACAAACAGAATTAAGCTTTATTCTAAAGTCATGACAGCATCAGAAAACGACTCGAAAACTTTCCATATACTGATACAACGACAAAGGGCTACGGAAACTGCCCCAGTCAACGAATAAGGTGAAATAACGAATTATATTCTACCCCTGATGAAGTCAGAAACGGCTTCTATCACTATTTCCAAGCTCTTGCAATACCAAGAGAAGATAAAAATTTCGACAACAACCATAAGCAATCAGTAGAATTAGATTTTCTCCTCATCAAACAAATAACATCAAATGGCTCAGATTCGAAAACAGATATTACTCTACAGGATATCACCTCCGCTATAAAGGATATGAATCGAGGAAAATCACCGGACATATTAGGTGTCTCAACAGAACATATTCAATATGGAGGCCAATTAATAGCAGAATATATACTAGCTGTATTCCGTGAGATGATAAAAATTTCAAATAGTTCCAGAAGAAATAAAGACTGTGCTGTTAACAACAATTCTGAAAAATAATAGACCGCCAACAGACCCAGGTAACTATAGAGGAATAACAGTCCTAATGACAACAGAAAACATTATTTAAAAAAGTCTGGCTTTCAAAAGAAAATCATATATAGACCAATGTCAAAACAAGATGCAACGTGGTTTCACTGAAAATTCATCATGTATAATACAAAAACGCCGAAGTTGTGTAAAACATTAAATTTTGTTATGCTGTACACGTGTTTCAAGGGGTAACCGCCCATCAGCAGCATTTAAAACAATGGCAGTGGAATACCGAAGGAACAAAGGAGTGGAATTTACAAAAATCGAAGACCAAAGTCATGGCAAAAACGAGAACACAGAAAACAATGACGTTAGACATAGAAACATTGACGTCAGACAGACACAAAGCACAGAAATAGATATCACAACCTTCAAAACAAAGGCACTCATAGTGTGAATTCCAGTGAAACTGAGAGTGACATCAGGTGCTCCAGAAGGTTAAGCATGTCCTGCTCTGTTAACAGCATCCGTCACACTGTGCGTGAGTCAATCAACGAAAATGTCAAAATCGGTAGTCAAATCTGGGAAGACGCGAATCTAGCTGAAAATGTCCACTTTCATTTGGGAGACTGACACGTCATATCTTTCAATGATGTTTAATGATGTTATGGTGACGGCCATAGAATTTTTTGAGGGGTAAAATTAACATAGGTTGAACAAATCACTGACTAAGCAGCTTTTGGGACAGTGTTCTTGCTCTGTTAAAAAAATAACTGTACAAACTACACGCTCGACAGTAACGAATCAACGGTGAAATGTACACTCCATAGGCTGGAGCTAGATATATTGCTGCTAAGAAAGGGAAAGTTCACAATTGGGAAATTAAGATCATCACGCTTGTCATATAGCTTAGATTTCAAACGTCCATCTTCGTCAATATACAATAATTGTCTAGGTACAATGCTGAAGTAGGTGTATCAGTTGTTTCTTTAATTTCAAGCTCATTGCCAATTTTGGATAGATCTGATGTAAATACTCCTTAAATTTAGGATTATAAAGAAAATACATCGTCTATGTAGCGGAAGCTGAATTTCAAGGACTGGGCTAAATGTTTTTGTTTTCTTTGTGTAAGCCCTTGTAAAAACTTGCATGACCTCGTACGAGTAAAGGAAAAGGTCAGCTAAAAGCGGCCCACAGTTAGTTTCCATAGGAATCCCTAATGTCTGTTGGAAAACACGACTTCCGAATTCGACAAAAATATTGTCGATCAAAAATTCTAACATTTTGATGACGTCAGTCTCAGTGTACTTCTTGTTAGAATCAGTGTGGTTCTTAACAAAATATGTCTTGTCTTTCCCTATAACTAAATAGTTGTATCTGCGTTCTCCATTTTTAGTGCAGAAACATTGATGTATTAAATCTGCAATTACTGTTTTCAGTTTATTGTGTGGCAGGGTTGTATAGAGAGTAGAAAAGTCAAAAGTTTGAATGCTATGGCAATGGATAAGACTGGTTGGGGATAGGTGTTCAAGGAGATCTTTGGAATTTTTAAGAATCCACATTTGATTCACGCCGCTTGTGGAGGAAGCTTTATCACAGTAATTTTTCAGGCCATCTCTGACTGAGGTCAACAAAGTTGTGAGGAGCAGTGGTGCATCTGGAAGACGAGGTAATCACTGTTTGTATGGATTCTTACGAAGTTTTGGTAGCCAGTAGATGTAAAGGAGTTGATTGTTTTCATCATTTGCTTTTATGCCAAATGATGCAAAAACTGAAGTGTGATTTTTTACTTCTTATTAGAATCTCATTAATGAAAGGAAGATAACAGGAAACACCTACAATGGCCGAACATTGCAATCACATGTCACAATCAACCAGGGAACTGCACAAGAAAAACAACAAAATGACAAAAGACAAACATAGATAACGATAGGAACTCGGGATAGCCGGACTTGGTACCGGCAC
>MJUU01073830.1:14718-45433 GCA_002080025.1 Modiolus philippinarum | reverse complement strand
CTCCGTCTCTATTAACTGTAGTATTATCTGTGTCCCGTAGTGTAACAACAGATTACGTTTCTTTTAATAGTAATCTTTTTTGCATCGGATCAGAAATGTTAAAACCCGATGGCACTCAGAAAATATAATCAAAGCATTATTCTTATTTCTCTTAACAGAATTTATTCTGTTTTGAATTGATTTACACTGAGGAGACATTATTTGTTGAAATAGCCATCTAAAGAAATTAGATTTACAGTATCTTTGGTTTTTTGTAACTTATGCATGCTAATATAAAAAAATGTTAGCGATTTTTTCGGATATCCTTGTTCGCGAATGTGCAAATAAAGTATAGGTTATTTGTGTTACCAGTATCTATGAAACTACAAATCAAAACTTGAAACAAATAAACCCCCTGAACTTCATACATGATTTGTGCACTCTTATCTGCAATCTGGACAGGACACAATAAATAATTTCAGATGCATACTATCTATTATTTTTTGCCTTTATGAAATATATTTCTGACAAATTGAGCAAATCTCACCATTAATTATCTGCAATATTGCTGAAGTTGGTGTTTGTCAACTCAATCAATCAAAAAAGTAATCTCCTTATCGCTCTTTTAAATTATATGTCAATTTAGACAATTTGCAAAATTAAATACTTAGACAGATTTTAGGTTTCAAAATAACTGACACATTTTCATCTATATGGAAACCTAGTATGCACAATTCCAGAATATGAGCAAAAAATATTACCAGTTATGAAAACAATGAGAGAATTTGCATTCGCATTTATTAATTTTTTTTTTTTGTATTTTTCTTGAAAAATAGGGAAATTTTCCATCTTTCTAACAAAAACTATTTACTCCATATGGAATTGAAGTATGCACATCACTTAATATCCTACCACAAATGAAAGCGATAGTTTTCATAGTATAATAGCTGAAACATTGTCAAAATCTTAGAAGTTGTACAAATTTGATTAAAATGCGTGTGAGTGTTTATATTTACACGTCATGGTCAACATTTCCACTATATGTTTTTGTTTCTTTAGGCCAATGCTTGAAAAGTGTTACTTAATTATTTCAGCTAAAATAGTCAGACACGAAACAACTTCAAAACTTGCTGAATTAGTACTGTGCTAAAATATGCACAAATTTGCTTAAATCAGTATAGTAGTTATATAGGCACATGTTCTCATTATGACCAACAATTCGTAAAATATCTATGCAATCCGTCTAGAGTTTTATAGGAGTTTCAGTGACGAGTACAGAGCTACTTTCCAAAATATATTTTCCTTTTCAAAATTATCACTATGTGAAGTTTCACAAAGAATATGTTTATTTTTGGTTTTACTTTATTAAGCAAATGCAATTTTTTTATGATCGTAGTTTCAACTCTTAAACATTGTTATTTCAAAAAACGAAAACAATAATGTTTTTAGGGTTATACCCAAAAATTTCGGAATTTTCTTAACATTAATTGAAAGTTTTGGTCATTGTTCATTCAGAAGAATACAATAGTATGAATTATATGCATTATATGAATAAAGAGTTCTTCATTTTCATTTTCAAGGTATACAATTTACCAAATTGTGTCAAAATATAAGGCTAAATTACAAAATTATAACCATAAAATTTATAGATGACTACATGCTAAAAAATAATGTCTTTATCAACATAATCTTCACTTAAATATCTGTTTACTAATTTGCATTCTGTTCTGGAGATGATTATATAGGAATTACGTGATTTGGAGAATTAGTCTAAATTAACTAGATCGGACTGTGTTTGCAGAGCGAAACACTTAAGTCTAGAAAACGAGCTTTCATATCGAAAATCAGGGTGTATAGAGACTCTCCTTTAAAGAAAATTTGGGCAAGGGTTCCCCTTATAAATAAGCTTATACATGTATATATTGCTGAAATCCAAACATAACTTGTAGCAAAAAAAAATCTGACACATTTTTAGTATGGTTTCCATGGCAACAGCAAATATATTCAGATATGTAAATTTCAATTAACCATGCATCATCACTCTTCAATTAAATGTTATGTAAATAAACACGGATTGTTCAGTTTGGTTAAAAAAATTCCGATAATGTAACCCCTACCCCTAACAAAATATTGCTTAAAACTCGAAAAGTCAAATTGTAAACAAACCAAATTTGATGTTTTGTTTTCTATCTGACATATGCATGAGATATATAGTAATATGCCATTTTTTGAACCCGAATCATTAATACAACGAAATGAATATTAAATCCAAAATTCGTGAAAATGGAAATTTTGTATAGTCAAAAATTTCATAGATATTTTACGAAAGGATATGGAGTAAATGAACATTTGACCATAACACATATGTTTACTCCAACTGCAATAATTTAAATGAGCTGTGTGGCCATTTCGGAGATCAGCAGCACTAAAACCCAAACAAAGGAAATCCACAATTTTAAAAAAAATGTTTCAAATGCATCAAACCAAACGAAATACGAATGATCAGTAATATCAATTATTGCTAAGAACAAAACTACGATGTAGGGAGTTAATCCTTAGGTTTTAGAATTTACATAAATTTAGATAATAGTAATTGAACAAAGTGTACATTTTTTATTTGGCAAATATAAAGCGTTTATCTGCCAATTTGTTATTTATTGGCAATGAGCTTTACGTTTGCCAACATTCAACATGTATTGTTTTACTTTGTCAATTCTAAGTAAAATATCTGACTATAAATTTTGTGTACAGCTGCTTAAAGTAGACCCAAAGTATTGAAACGTCCGTTCTTGAATATCAACACATAAACATAAACATACACATTTTTAAATCACGTAGCATAAGCAACTGAAATCGTCTTTAAAAGAATCTTTGAGATATAAAACTAGTATGTTTCAAATGCATACTCAAAATAACTTTTGGTTCATGTGCATTTTCTTTTTTATTCGTTCCACATGCGATTTCCTTCATTCGGATTCAGATAAATTGAATTTTGTGGAGCGTGTACCATTCATACACGTTTTACTCGAACAATTCATTTCGTTCTAGTCGTTTATGCACGAATTGAACCATTGATACCGTGAAGATGGCGTCCATTTGATTCGAGTGGGTGTTTGAAAACTGTACAAACAATTATATTTATAACGAAAACCGAAGGAAAATAACAAAATACCGAAGTTACTGCTAATTTATTTTCTGCATATGCGCTGTCTCATCAGTGCAGATAGATCCAAAACATTTGGAAGTCCATTAACCGAAAAACGTGTAAAAGCTGATAAAAACAAAATGGTCTAAATAGAAAAGCCAAAATTCAGCTAAAGACAAGGAGGTACTCCTTAGTTTTAAACAAAATATTGTAAAATTTTGCAAATTTCAATAAAGGAGAGAAAGTGACATTCTCAAGTCAAAAATCCAAAATCACGACAAATCGTATTCAAAACAAGAATGAATTGAACCAACATCAGTAACAAAAACGAACATGAACTCAGCAAAATAAAGCAATAGCAGTGTGAACCCCTACACACACTCGAGGTATCATTTGGTGCTCCTCTATGGCAACTCAAATATGATATTAATATATCTGTCCTATAGCTGATTTGGTATCATGATCATTTCTTTTAAGTGTATATGGCTTTACAATGGAAGTTGCCGTTGAGTTTGTTCAGTTGCTTCCGGACACTATCACAGTAAAAGGGTACGTTTTACGCGCAATCAAACTGGTTTTACCCGCAATTATATTTGAAATGGCCGTACTAAGTCGGGACCGATACGATCGACGGTTTCTCCGGTGGTTTCCACCTTTGCTTTTGCTTCATGGACGTCGGCTCTTGGTAGTTCTGTGTGGATTGATGTTAAGCCCAATTTTTTTGTATGTAAGCAAAGCCAATTAATTTTTGTTCGCATGTTACGTCTCTGACACTTAATCTAAACGAAGGTTAAAGTCGAAAATCATCTGCTCATCTTCATAGTATTCAGACAATAACAAGGACAAATACCTTTAAAAACAAGATCAGCAAACAAGACAAGATTACAAAACAAGATATGGAAGAAAGTACATAAAACAAAACCAGTTACAGTCTGAACCCCCATGAAAATAGGGTCTGGAAGTCTCGTCATGTGACAGCGTGATTTCACGATACAATTGAAATTCGAAAACGTTTCCCGCCAAAAAATGACGTTTTTAGATTATGACGTTAAGATTTTTGTTTGAAACGTCATATTATTTTGTTGAAAATGTAACTTCCGGGTACAATTTATGGTCCCGGAAGTTTCAAAATTGAATGAGACTCACAGAACCTATATGGAGTATCTTCGACAGTTCATGAGAGGTAAACATGATCTGCTGTAAGCGTTTCACCCATCGCATAGGCATTGTAAAGTATGGCCCTTTCAGAGATGGTATTTGTCATTTTGGTAATTCATTCTGAATTTACTAAAAATGTTTGTTTTAATTTGTGAAATAGAAACATTAGAACGATTTGTCAAATCATTGTGACGATCGAAAAATCATATAACTTATGCAACTATGTTTTACATGCGTAAGAAATGCAAGCTCATAAAATCATCAATCTTCTCTTTATATTAAACCAGCAACTTATTTGACGAAAAAATAACAAACACTGGGAAATTTCATATATTTATACATACATGCATTATACTAACGAATAAAGGAAAAACGGAATAAGCCTTACAAAACCGCGTAAAACAAAAAGACTGAAATGAAATTCTACAAAACATGTTGGAAAAGAAAACAATTTAAGAAGCGAAATACCAGAAAAAAAACTATAAGAAGACGTTTCTTCACAAACAAAAAACAAAAACAACATATCGATAAGCTCTCTTCTTAGGTTTTCTATTCGGAATAGATGTTGCCAATGTTGTAGAGCTGCTGTTAAAGAGAAACTAAGAAACCCATGGATATTTCATGCATGTTTATATAAATATCCAGAAACATTTCCGGTTTTTAGATGAAATAATGTCACACATTGTGTTATGTTCCGATGGAGTATTAAGGAACATATCCAAGAAACGATATCCTACATTCATAGTTATAGCAATTAAGGTTTTTTTTAATTAGTGTTCAATTTGGTAATGTATGAAGGACATTTATTTTTTTTCTTTTGATTTTTTTGCAAGTATCTGATATGTTTTCCGAAGCTCTTTACGTGTTTTAGCTACAATGGAGGCTGATTGCTATGCAATGCCCTAATCATACCGGACAAAAAACATCAGAAATTTGTTTCTTCGTTACTCGAGACAGGTCATACGTCGGTTATCATTGGGTTTGGAGATAATTGTATGAACTAAGCTGGTTGTAAATGTTGTTAAAAACATTTGCATTTAGGTCCATGGAATCCACTGTTTGATTTGGTAATCATATTGAAATCGTGGTACAGACATACAAATGTCCCTAATGTTTAGCCGATCATACTAAGCTAATTTTAAAAATAATCTACTTTTCGATATAATTATGACAATACCACGATGCTACAAAGTTTTTTGAGCATGTTCTTACTACGAAATTAATAGGATATCGAAGTACAATATTGAAAGATCGTGCAATAGAAGCACCATGGGAATTATGCTGAAGCCGTAGGGAAATCGTGGCTTGAACTGTTGAGTGTGCGTAAAGAACATTGTTGATCGGTTATTGGTCGTACAAATATCGTAGCAAGGTCTTAGCTGCATGCTATCACACTCGAATCTATCCACTTACTGTTCATTAGAGTTTGTTTTTTGTTTTTGTTTTGTTTTTTTTTTTATTATTATTTTGTCAATTTGTCTTCTGGTGCCACTGCTTTACCTTGTCTTTGGAATTTGCTTTTATGTTATCTTGTGCTGTGTTCCTTCGGTATTCTATTGCAGGTATTTTGGATTTATCCTGGTTTGTTTAAAAAAAATTGTTCAAATGTCTGCAGAACTATCGGGTGAAATGTTTAGAATACTTTCGAATGTATTTTTGGCGTACAAGTAATATTTTATCATGTCTTTACTATTTTTTTCTTGTGTTCAAAGGTCATGTTTATATTCTCCCGCTTTGGTGCGGCAGTAATTACGCACAAAGCCGGAAACGCATAACACATTTTAATGCCAAAAACAGGGAAAAACTCTTTTTTCTCAGAGTTGTAGAGAATTGGTGGACATTACAGGAGTCACAGCGGGTTATTCACGTTTCTCCAACATTTTTAATTTTGACTAAAACAACATAGGGTATTATGGGGCCATTTGAAGGGTAATCACGATTGTCCAATAAACTAATATTTAATTGAAAGTGGAAATACTCCAAGAAGGACGAGTTGATAATATAATATTTATATCATACGAGAAAGACACATAATAAATGATTTATATAGAGTACCTTTGATAATATTTAGTGNATTTAGTGAGTGTGGGTTTTTTTTTTTTTTTTTTTTTTTTTTTTTTTTCCTTATTCGCTTTTTTTTCCTTCGGTTATTCTCGTTCTTTTAATGAAATGTGCATTGTAGTGTAGCTCTGTCTCTATTTCATTCATATCGGCAGTTCTCATTAAACAACAAGAATGTGCAATTTATTTATTTTATTACATACAAAACAATGGATATCAAGATATGATAACACTATATGATATCACATAAATTGTATCACAAGAAAGAAAAGTATTTTACACAATACAATAAAAATTAATATATAATTCGATGTAATTAAAGTTATGAAAGTAGTGTTCGACGTTGTATACCCTTAATCTTCAACCTTAATTGCCCCTAATTATCAAATTTTTGAGAATCGTGAACACACCTCACAGCGCTTAGAAGAACAAATATTTTGATTTCTAAAAGCTGAGGTGCAAGAATTCTTAACCGGTATTTAAAGAAAGCCAATATTTATGTTCATGTACAAGGTTTTTCTCAAAAACATGATGGAAAATTTCTATGTGCTGACCATAGGCAATCGCTCAAAAACTATTCGTGGCAATGATGAAAAGTGTCACAATCTCAGTCACCGATTTTTTTTTATTATGTGAAAAATATAACAACAAATATACTACATTAGATAATATTTGTCCCCGCAAAGAAATACACAAATATTATCAGATTGAAAGTGTTAAGTATATTCAAGGTTAAACATATTTTTATACTTTCCTGTAAAACATCAAATATCAGCTAAGAACATAGTTTTGAATGGGGGCAATATTATTAAGGGACCGACCATTTAACTTGAAGAAGGGGGGGGGGGGGGCTATGTTTTTTTTCTAAAAAAATATTTTGGATCTGATTTTATGTGAAAAAAATATTTTGGCTGCCAAAATGATGAAAAAAAATTTTCTGAAGGAGGCATTCTGCCCATAAAAAATAATGTTAATTTTGAAAAAAAAATATTTTGTTGATAAAAAGATATTTTGTTGATACGCGTGAAAAAAATAAATAATTTGTTTCTGTCCAGAAAAAAAACCATAACCCCCCTCCCTCCCTTCAGGTTAAATGGTCGGTCCCTAAAACATGATTTTCTAAAATTTTGATATTGCAAGTTTGCAACCAAATTGATTTTCGACCAAATATCTAAGTGGATTACAAATCAGTTGAGAATAATCAAAAAATGTATTAATTTCTAGTGAAAAAGACTTTATATTTGGTGTTCAAAATTTCAAAAGAAAACTACAAACTATTGAAAGTAATATTTGATGGAATGAGTAAAATTACATCGACCATATTATACCGAAACATACAAAAAATGGAAGGGAGAAAAGTTGGTATAGGTATAACATCCAAAATCCTTCAAGAATAATAGTTCAATGTGATGGAACATCCTTAGTATGTTTGAAGTTATAAATTATATTGAACAAACTTGCTTCACTTGATTGTGCTTACTATTTCGTGTTTTGAAATTTGCATTCAAATAAGTGAAATTTTACTCAGTTGAAGAAAATCATATTCTGGTAAGATAAAGGTGGTATGTTTCTGCATTGACGTCTTTTCGTGTCACTGTTCACCATCTCTATGTTAAGTAATTCGTTTTCAATCATGGTGTATATATGTCTATCTTCTTCCTTAAAATGTTAAACAAACGAATCAAATAGAATTGTTAAACGTCATGACGACACGCTACATGCGTCAAAATGCTAATTCTAATATGGGAACAATGGAAACTATGACGACCAGCCATATGAAAATCTCGCATAACATTATGAGAGACGTCACATCAGTCTTTACGCTGAAACAGACGACGTCATAATGTTTTGTGCACAAAAACGTCAGTAAATCTTATATAATGTCCGTCGTTACCGTGTAAACTATAGGTACAAGATCATTTAATGTCACATTAGAATAGAAATAATTCACGTTCCCCGGTAGTTTGTTGTCGATTTACATATGGGTGTCCAAAATTTTCGTTTATTTTACCCTTCGCTCCGCTACGCTACGCTCTTTTTAAAATATTAACGAAAATAATGGCCACCCATACATTGTGTATGTAAATCTCCAACAAACCACCGGCGCCCATGAATTATTTCTTAATTAAAAATTTCAATAAATAAACGATGGAAATATGTATAACTCAAATCTTAATTTAACGAGAATGCATTGTTCTACTGAATCGTTCAAATAAAGATTACCTTTTCTTAAACTCCAAAACAGAGTTTGTTGAGACATATAGTACTCAATGGGTATATGAAGATTACTTTTTTGACTTAAAAGTTTAGTAAATGGCTTAAAAGATACACAAAAAAACTCACAATAAAAATATAACTAGAAAAAACTTATCAAGACGAGAACCTTTACATTGAAGTACATAAAACACGAAGACAATACCTAAGGTAGAGTTCTTAAAATACCTCCATTTAGAAACTAATGTTAAAAAGGAGCTAATTTTAAGGCCCCATCGGTGTAAGACTGAAAATAAAGTATGATTTTTAGGCACAGGCAAATACTTGTATATGCCAACTCCATGAAACTTTCATAAAAGAAATGGTCGTTACGCAGTTCTGCTTTCTCCACCACATTTGCGTAATCAAGACAGACTTTTACAGTTGCTAACCCCCCTTTTTGAAAACAAGTGCAGAATTAAGAAATATTTCGTAGAAAATGCACAAAAATTCAACTGTATCCCTTATTTTTGGATCCCGATAGGACTCCCGCCTTTTTTGCAACAAAATCAGAGCACAATTCGTTTAAAAGATTGCATTAGGTGGGGAAGTAAGAATATCATATATGATATATGTGCTTGAAATTAATCAAAATGATACCAACATCACAATCGGCTGTTGAAGGAATTTCAAATTTAAAAAAAACGTCCATAAAGTCTAAATTATCTATCACAGATTTTTTATTGACTATCTGTGCAAAACAATTTTCATACACTCAATTACAGCTCCTTACAATCGTACGAAAAAAAAATCATTGTGTATTTTTTTATACAATTAAAAAACTCTTAATAAATTAACAGTGAAACAGACATCTTTTAACAATTAAGAAATAAACACTTTTTTTTATAAAATTTAACTATACATCTTTTGATATACATGATAGAAACATCTTTTCATATGACTTAAACAAACATATTCTCATGATTTGAATTTAAAAGATCTTCTGATGATATTCTCTTCAAAGGATAAGCGACCATCATTTTCAAAGAACGTGCATCTAATTAACAAACGATCGAAAGAAAGATAACTCCCAGATTGGCACATGGGTTGTTAAGGTCGTTTAAAGAAACGCACATTAAATTCGAATTTCTCAGTGGATAAACCATGAAAGGATATGGAGTAAATACACATGAGACAAAGTCTGTACAAATACATTGCAAAATGAAGCAATGTAAATTATACTATGACTAATCCAAGATTCTTATTATCGCAAAATATTCAACGAATGATCGAATAACGCAGTAATTCACGAATGCGCAGAGCGCATGTGTGAATTACAGCGTTTTTCGATCATGAGTTGAATATTTTCGATAATCAGAATGAAGGATTAGTTATAGTTTTTATTATATAGATCTTCACGCATATTTGATGGTTCCGTTGATGATTCATTTCATGAACTACGTTTTCAAGATTAATCCGCTGTGACGTTTACTCAACAACGACATTAACAACGACTATTGTGACGTCACTTCCTAGAGTGAAATTATGAAAAATAATTTCACAGTTAATTATCACTTTTCTTTCACCGGGAAATCTCAATCTTTCACCGCTATCTATATGATAAAACGCTTTTATTGTTTGTTCATCATTTAATGACTTCTTTTTCATCTATTTTTTTTTCTTTTCCATAAATTTGTTTGCCAATTATCTTACACCGATCTGAATTGAACTGCACATAATATATTTTCAGGTCTTAATGTGCAATATGGATTTTCTAAATAGTATCGGTTGCCATGAAAACTTAAAGAAGTGAACATTTGACTAAAACCTAAATTAGGTAATGTCTTAGAACTGATCTCAAAGAGGCAGCATTTTATCTTTTTAATGAATCCCTCATCCTCATTAAGCAGCAGATAAAAAAGGCGAAGAAAATAATGTTTCACTACTTTTCGTAACTACTTCAACAATTCGCCAATAAGAAAAGGCATTTCCAGCAGGACTAAAAACAGACAATTCGTGACGACAAATCAGATAGAATATTTATTACAAGTTTGAAAAAAATCCCAGGAACAAAAGCTGAGAAAATGAAACAGAAATAATTAAAGGACGGATGTATGGACGGATAAGGAGATTGCAGCATACCAAACTCTATACCGAAAGGGGATATGCTTTACTTATTCGGTAATCTCAAAATATAGAAAAGACACTCAAAATAATTTTTGTACAGTTTTAATTAAGATCGCAATGCAGTACTCAAATGAATTAGTCACATCACGATAAAAGGGGAGAAACTAAAACGTAGTTGTTAAAATTCAACCGGTTTGTGAGTACAGTACAAGGCAAAAACATACTTAAAACATTGTCAGAAGAAAAATTTGAATAAAAACTTAAACCACTGAAAAATTATTCGCCTTTAGGAAACAATATGAACTTATTGAAGCTCATTACAATTTCGTCATTATAATGTTTATAAAGACATTGACAAAAATAGTAAGCGGCCAATCAGTATAAAGTATCTAAAGACAATGACAATAACAGTTAGATCCAGTCATTATAAATTTCTTCTGATGACGAAAAAAATGAACAACTAGCAGTCAGTCAGTACAAGTATCTCCAGGCATCCACAACCACCGTTAGAGGCCAGTCAGTATGAAGTATCTTGACATTGACAATAACGGTTAAAAACCAGTCAGAATAAACTTATTTGTACATCGAAAAAAAGAAAAGTAAGCCCTGGTCAATGAGAGTATCTTCAGATATCGACAAAAACTCTAAGAGTTTAAACTACCAACAGATATTGTCAAAACAATAAGAGACCACTCAGCATGAGTATCTTCAGACATCAATAAAAATAGTTAGAAGCTAGTCACGAAATCGTATCTTAAGAAATCACCAACGACATTAAGTGGCAAATCTGAATAATGTATCATTAGACATCTACAACAACAGTCAGGGCTAGTCAGTGTAAGTTACTTCAAACAACAACAGAAACAGTCAGAAATAACTAAATACCGAGGTTACTGTGAATTTAATTACGACAACTTAATATGTCTCTTCGGTGCAGATAAAATTTAAACGTTTGGAAGACCATAAACTCAAAGATTTCTAAAAAATGATAGAGAACAAAAATCAATATGATCTAAATGAAACGCCAAAATCAGCTAGGACATGGCTTTGCATGAGGGAGATACTCCTTAGTTTTCAACAAAATTTACAAAAATTTAGATATTGTAAGGTTCCAAATAGAATCGACTTTCGTGTCAGCATCGAAGTACTGACTACTGGGCTGCTGAATACCCCCCCGGGAACTAACAGTCCACCAGCAGTGACATCGACCCACTGGTTAAAAAATAGCTAAATACAGAAATTACTGTGAATTTAATTTCTGCATATGCGCATTTCGACAACTTATGTCTCATCAGTGCTGATCAAATCTAAAGGTTTGGAAGAACATAAGCTGAAATATGCTTAAAAATTGATAGAGAACAAATAACCAATATGATCTAAATGAAAAGCCAAAATCAGCTAAGGACAGAGCTTTGCATGAGGGAGATACTCCTTAGTTTTCAACAAAATTTACAAAATTTGGATATTGTAAGGTTCCAAATAGAATAGGCTTTCGGGTCAGTACGGATGTAATGACTAATAGGCGGGTGAATACCCTGGTGGACTAACAGTCGACTAGTAGTGGCATCAACCCAGTTGTAACAAATAACTATATACCGAAGTTACTGTGAAGTTAGAAGCCATTCAATCAAAGAATATTCAGACATCGACAACAATAATAAGAGGCATATCGGTATAATGTTTCATAAGACATCACAAACATAAAATAGAGGCTATTCAGTACAATTATCGTTCAAGTATCTAGAGAAAAAAATAAATTTTAGTCCAGTCAGAATAATTATCCTCAGACATCGACAACAACAGTTTGATTCCAGTCAGTATAAATATCTTCTGACAGTGAAAAAATAAGAAAAGGGCCAGGTGAATGAATTATCCTCTGACGTCAACGATGACAGTAAGAGGCCAGACAGAATTTTCATTGTCAGACATTTGCACTAACAGATAAAATCCAGTCATTGTAATTACAATAAGCAATCGAGAACAGCGGTTAGATGCCATTCAGTATGAATTATCTTAAGACATCGGCACCAACATAAAAATAACCGTCAAAAAGGCATCTTCAGACATCGACAACAGCACGGATAAAAGGCAGTCATATAAAGAATCTTCAGACATCGACCAAAATAGTCAGAGGTCAGTCAGAATACAAATTGTCAGACAGCGAAAAGAACAGTAAGTGGATGGTCAGTATTAAGTACCCAGTCAGAATAAAGTAAAATTAGACATTGACAACAACATTTACATGTAGACAACATTTAGTACATGTATTTCAATATTCATGCTTTGTAAACATGCAACCAGAACAAACACATTGTATAGATTTTTTTATTCTTATTTCGCAACTTTCAAATATTTTGATTAAAGACATCTGACTTCAAAATGATAGAACAACAATTAAAGTGTTGTTCCACTGCATATTTTACCATGTTTTGTAGAGACTTTGTCTCGTGTGCATTTACTCCGAATTCTTTCATTTAAAAATTGAGTGTGTCTTTTCTGCAGTACCGACTCCATAAAAATATTAACCATGTGAAAGATGTATACACTCTATGTATTTAATTTATGGTGTTTTTGTTCTGAAAAGAATATCTCATATTGACACTCTATAATGCTATTCAAATTTGCCATTTTATTATTTTTGCAACTTCAAAATGTTATTCTGACCACCTGTTTATGTGCCAAAGCTTCAAAATTAACTTAACTAAGTTTTTTGCAATTTACTTGATGACCGACCTGTATTATTTACTATGTTGTTTCTGTCCTCTACTAGCTTAAAGCACTAGTTCTTTTGTCGGGCTACGGATGACAGAGATTGTAAGTATACTTTTTTCGTAAATTTTATGTTTTTGACGATCTCCATTTCATGGACTAAATACGACATTGATTGACATTGTTCACCAATAGCAATGGATACCGTTCATTCCTGTTCTAGTGGCCGTCTTGAACTTACTTTGAGGTATGTAAGTTCATTGTAAAAAAGAAAAATTGTAACTTTAAAATGAAGAACAAACATGAAAGCATTGTTCCGTTAATTGTTTTACCATGTATTTGTAGGATTTCGTCTCATATGCAATTACTCAATGTCATTTCATTGTTGATTTACAATTCTTATCACTGTTGCTTCGTCTTGGATATCTTATGAAATTTATCTTAAGGGAGTATGAGTGTCAGATTTCAGAAGCATTCGATATCCTCTGGTTTTATCCACTCAAAAAGGGTTAATTTTTTTCACATGGATAATTTAAGAAATAATTCATGGCAGGTATATGGTTATTGGAAATTTAACCAAGGGCTGGGCCTTTATATTCGAATTTAACCCTGAGCGTTAGCGGGTTTGTTTAGGTCGTTTAAAGAAACGCACATTAAATTCGAATTTCGTAGTTGATAAAAAATGAAAGGATATGGAGTAAATACACATGAGACAAAGCCTCTTCAAATACATTGCAAAATGAAGAAATGTAAGAACGCTTCTATTGTTTTTCATCATTTAATTACTTCTTCTTTATTTATTTCTTTTTCTTTTCCATAAATTTGTCTGCCAATTATCTTACACCGATCTTAATTGAACTGCACATAATATATGTTCAGGTCTTAATGTGCTATATGGATTTTCTAAATAGTATCGGTTGCCATGAAAACTTAAAGAAGTGACCATTTAACTAAAACCTAAAATAGGTTATGTCTTAGAACTGATCTCAAAGAGGCAACATTTTAATTTTTAATGAATCCCTCATGAAGCAGCAGATAAAAAAGGCGAAGAAAATTACGGTTCACTACATTTCGTAACTACGTCCACAGTTCGCCAATCAGAAAGGTTATTTCCAGTAGGACTAAAAACAGACAGTTCATGACAACTTATCATATAGAATATTTATTACAAGTTTGAATAAAATCCCCCGAACAGGAACAAAAGCTGAGAATATGAAACAGAAATAATTAAAGGACAGATGTACGGACGGATAAGGAGATTGCAGCATACCAAACTCTATATCGAATGGGGATATGCCTTACTTATTCGGTTATCTCAAAATATAGAAAAGACACTCAAAATATTTTTTTGTACAGTTTTAATAATGAGGGCAATGCAGTGCTCAAATGAATTAGTCACATCACGATAAAAGGGGAGAAACTAAAACGTAGTTGTTAAAATTCAACCGGTTTGTGAGTACAGTACAAGGCAAAAACATACTTAAAACATTGTCAGAAGAAAAATTTGAATAAAAACTTAAACCACTGAAAAATAATTCGCCATAAGAAAACAATATGAACTTATTGAAGCTCATTAGAATTCCGTCAGTATAATGTTTATAAAGACATTGCCAAAAATAGTAAGCGGCCAATCAGTATAAAGTATCTAAAGACAATGACAATAACAGTTAGATCCAGTCATTATAAATTTCTTCCTATGACGAAAAAAATGAACAACTAGCAGTCAGTCAGTAAAAGTATCTCCAGGCTTCCACAACAACCGTTAGAGGCCAGTCAGTATGATATATCTTGACCGTGACAATAACAGTTAAAAACCAGTCAGAATAAACTTATTCGTACATCGAAAAAAAGAAAAGAAAGCCCTAGTCAGTAGGAGTAAGAGTATCTTCAGATATCGACAAAAACTCTAAGAGTATGAACTACCAACAGATATTGTCAAAACAATAAGAGACCACTCAGCATAATCAATAAAAATAGTTATTATATAGAGGACGGTGAAAGACTGAAATTTCTCCGTGAAAGAAAAGTGATAATTAACTGTGAAATTATTTTCCATAATTTCACTCTAGGAAGTGACGTCACAATAGACGTCGTCAACGTTGTTGTTAAGTAAACGTCCCGGCGAACTAACATGGAAAACGTAGTTCATGAAAAGAATCTAAAATTAAACCATTAATTATGAGAGAACTGGTCTATATAATAAAAACAATAACTAATCCTAGATTCTGATTATCGAAAATATTCAACTCATGATCGAAAAACATTGTAATTCACTCATGCGCTGCGCGCATTCGTGAATTACTGCGTTGTTCGATCATTCGTTGAATATTTTGCGATAATCAGAATCTCGGATTAGTTATAGTATAATTAGAAGCTAGTCACGAAATCGTATCTTAAGGTAGATAGACACTATCATTCATATCCATGAGATTTTGTTGTAAGTCCGCACAATTAAAGAGCCAATCATACTTACCCGAAATCTGTAATAAAAAGAATGGGTCACCATGCTTGCTTTTTCTAGAATTGAGGTCCAAGTTTGCTCATTTGTAGCCATTTTTTTTCACCTAAATGTACATAGAATGCACGGGGAAAATATGGAAAGGAAATTTTTAGCTTAATAGAAATGAACATTTTATCCATGAGAATTTGATGTAGTTTTGTGAACAGATAGTTTATGATGTAATTTATTGATTAGCATTAAAAAATATATATGTCACCATGCTTTTAACGGAGATATTTTACAAAGTTTCCGGATTAAACATTATTTACGGGAAAAGGGAGTTAATTCGCGGCAAAGTAAATGAAATATGACGTTTGACGTCTGTCATTCAATTATGACATCACAAAGGAAAGCTGTCAAATTACTGTTCCGGCTCGAAAATCAAACCTACCCCGTATCCGACTCTTTATTTTTCTAATGCGCGATTGAATTGCGCAGCGCAACAGTGTCTATCTACCTTAAGAAATCACCAACGACAGTAACTGGCAAATCTGAATAATGTATCTTTAGGCATTTACAACAACAGTCAGGGCTAGTCAGTGTAAGTTACTTCAAACATCAACAGAAACAGTTAGAAATAACTAAATATCGAGGTTACTGTGAATTTAATTTCGACAACTTAATATGTCTCTTCGGTGCAGATAAAATCTAAACGTTTGGAAGACCATAGACTCAAGGATGTTTAAAAACTGATAGAGAACAAATAACCAATATGATCTAAATGAAACGCCAAAATCGGCTAGGACACAGCTTAGCATGAGGGAGATACTCCTTAGTTTTCAACAAAATGTACAAAAATTTAGATAATGTAAGGTTTCAAGTAGAATCGACTGTCGTGTCAGAACCGAAGGACTGACTACTGGCCTGTTGAATCCCCCCCCCCCCCCCNCCCCAGAAGTAACAGTCCACCAGCAGTGGCATCGACTCAGTGCTTAAAAAAATAGCTAAATACAGAAATTACTGCGAATTTAATTTCTGCATATGCGCATTTTCAGTGCTGATAAAATCTACACGTTTGGAAGACCGTAAACTGAATTATGCTTAAAAATTGATAGAGAACAAATAACCAATATGATCTAAATGAAAAGCCAAATTTACAAAAATTTAGATATTGTAAGGTTCCAGATAGAATCGGCTTTCGGATCAGTACGGAAGTAACCAGCAGTGGCATCTACCCAGTTGTAACAAATAACTAAATACCGAAGTTACTGTGAAGTTAGAAGCCATTCAATCAAAGAATATTCAGACATCGACAACAATAATAAGAGGCCTATCGGTAAAATGTTTCATAAGACATCACAAACATAAATTAGAGGCTATTCAGAACACAATACGAATACCGAAGCAAGAACGAGGAAATGCGGAAATTCTAAAATCATAAATCCAAAATTACGGCATTCCCAGCAACACGAATTCAGACAGTATGACAAGACAAAACAAATAAACAAAAATGAACAAGAACGCCACAAAACTAAAGCACAAGCAGTGTGAACCCCTATAAAAAACTGAGGTATCATCAGGTGCTCCGGAAGGGTAAGCATGGTCTGCTCCACGCGTTGCACCCGTCACACTGCCAGTGAAAAGTCCGGTTTTGTCACAATTATCGTTCAATTACCGAAAGAAAAATAAATTGAGTCCAGTCAGAATAATTATCCTCAGACATCGACAACAACAGTTTGATTCCAGTCAGTATAAATATCTTCTGACAGTGAAAAAATAAGAAAAGGGTCTGGTGAATGAATTATCCTCTGACGTCAATGATGACAGTAAGAGACCAGGAGGAATAGGTATTGTCAGACATCGACAGTAACAGATAAAATCCAGTCATCGTAATTACCATTAGAAATCGAGAACAACGGTAGATGCCATTCAGTATGAATTATCTAAAGACATCGTAACCAACATTAAAAGGGTATCTTCAGACATCGCCAACAGCACGGATAGAGGGCAGTCACATAAAGAATCTTCGGACATCGATCAAAATAGTCAGAGGTCAGTGAGAATACAAATTGTCAGACAGCAACAACAATGGTAAGAGGATGGTCATTTTGAAGTACCCAGTCAAAATAAAGTCAAATTAGACATTGACAACAACATTTACATGTAGACAACATTTAGTAGACAGTGCCGACTTAATAAAATATCCCCCATGTGAAAGATGTATACACTCTATGTATTTCATTTATGGTGTTCCTGTTCTGAAAAGAATATCTCATATTGACACTCTATCATGCTATTCAAATTTGGCATTTTATTATTTTTTGTATTTCAAAATGTTATTCTGACCACCTGTTTATGTGCCAAAGTCTCACAATTAACTATGCAAAATTTTCTTGCAATTTACTTGATGACCGACTTGTATTATTTAATATGTTGTTTCTGTCCTGTACTAGCTTAAAGCACTACGGATGACAGTGATTGTTAGTATACTTTGCTCGTTAATTTTCTGTATGTTGACGATCTCCATTTCATGGACTAAATACGACATTGATTGACATTGTTCACCAATAGCCATGATTACCGTGCATTCCTGTTCTAGTGGTCGTCTTGGACTTACTTTGAGGAATGTAATTTCATTTTAAAAAAGAACAATGGTAACTTAAAGACGAAGAACAAACATGAAAGCATTGTTCCGTTAATTGTTATACCATGTATTTGTAGGATTTTGTCTCATATGCAATTACTCAATGTAATTTACAATTCTTATCACTGTTGCTTCGTCTTGGATGACTTATGCAATTTATCTTAAGGGAGTATGAGTGTCAGATTTCAGAAGCATTCGATATCCTCTGGTTTTATCAACTCAAAAAGGGTTAATTTTTTCACATTGGATAATATTTCTTGGTCATAGGTCACTTTAACATGCATAAAATAGACAATATGTAAAATTTTATCAACTCCCAATATATTTTCAGATATTTTAAGGCATATAAACAGCTAATGGAAAATGAAGGAAAACTCTAGAGAGAATTGTTTCCCGCCAAAATTTTGACGTCTAATATCTCAAAAATTCTACATGGAGTTTCCAAATTTTTGCTCATGTTGTTCTATTAGCAAAGTTCATCAAAACAAAAGGTCAGAATTTCAATTCTAAATACAAAATTTCTGACACTCATACTGTCTTAAATCTTCATATTTCAGGTCAATATTAAACAATTTTTTTTATCAAATTTTTCAATTATTTGTGTGAAAATTCTGGACTCATTCAATAAATGGTAGAACATTAATATTTCAAACATTAACACAGTATGATAATTAATGACATGAAGTAAATGCACATGCGTCAAAGGCTCTTTATAAACATTGTGAGCAAAGCAATAGAAAACGGTTTTGCTGTTGTTTTTCATCTTGAAGTCAGCGTGAAGTCTTCCATATCTCATATTAAGATCAATACGGCCCCTTACTTCAATTGTGTTTGCAGTTTGGCACTTGATGTTCTTACGGTATCAAAAAACCTAAATCCCTTCAATATTAATTTAGGATGTAGACCTAGAGTAAGGGACATAACTCCTGAAATTCATTGTATTTTTTAACTATTTTTTTAACATAACCTATGCTTCTTAGTAAACAGTTCATTTTAATTCTTTGTCACATCAAAGCTTATAAAGCATTTAAAAAACTCATTGTTTCAAACTCCTTACTGATTTAAAGATTTATGTCCCTTCATATAGGTCTACTCCTTGAATTATCATACCTGTTCATTACTTACAGCCTTTGCCATGTCCAAAGCTTTCTCAACATTACTTGCTATTTGATACAGGATTGATAAACTAACACAAGCTCCAACAACCGAACATATGACTGTGTATATCATACCTACATATTCAAAAGAGTGATAAAGGTGGGTCATCTTTCATGTCCAGAATTTTAAGAATTTCACATAAATAGTTAATAGTCAATAGATAATGTCGAGCTAAAATATTGATAGGATATTGCTCTTTTGGAGTTACAAGCAGCATTTTTAATTTTGGCGGGACACCGAACGCCTCAGATATTTTATAATCTTGTTTGGCCACTTTGATCTTATCACAACGTTGATAGGAATAACAAAATTTTGTCGAGACTGTGTAAGATATTCAGAGGTATTTCAAGATATTCGCTTTCAAAGACAATCAAGACGAGTTCAGTTAAGATTAAATTAGATAACTGCATTCAACGGCAATCAAAAAGGGTTATGGAATAATGTACATGGTACAAAATCCCAATAAAAACATGGTAATATTAAGCAAATGGAACAACGCTGTCATTGTTTTTCTTCACCCTGAAGTCAACATGAGGCCTTCTTCAACAAACAAACAGTCCTTGCGCTTAGCCAGTTCAAGACGACCCCTATCACCTGTTTGAGCGGAATTCACTTGCTAAATGTTGAACAACGCTACATCCATGTACCCTATTTGTCATGGATACGGGATCGTCAACAAACATAATATATCGGGCAAAGTACTCTTATAAACACCACAATATGTCGCCCGACAAATGGACAAATAGACAATACAAAATAAAAACGATCACAGGGCACTCATAGAGTTGATTTGTAACAAAAACGTGGCAAGTAAAATCGGAAAAGGTTGGCAATATATATATACAGATGGAATGAAAAATAGTTTATTTCAAAAAAAGAACGCCAAATGTTGAAATTGGATAGTACATTCCTAAGAGAAATTCTGACATGAACTGACAAAAAAAATTCTAATCGAGATCTTGTTTGATCTTAACCTACTTAACAGGTCTTGATCGTTTATAAACAAAATAAACAAGTCGGTATTTCTAATCGTTCTTGAAATCAATTATCTTGAAAAACAAATTAAAAATCTTACACTGTCTAAACTACAAATGTAGATTGCGTTAAGCCAGTAAAGATCGTGATAAGATTTTCGACTGACATTGAATTTCAAACTTGTCCTTTTAAACTTCTATGGAGGCATAATAAGAATTTCACAATTTTATTGTCAGGAGTCTTGTTGGATTAAATCAAATCAAATTTTGAACATAAAAGAAGGGGTCGGCGTGCAAAACAACTCGAACACATTAGAGAAGTTCGAAAATCTGACACAAAGTCAAAAACTTGACAAATGACATATCTTGAATACCAGTAAAACTTATTGTTGTCGATTTTGTTTGTAACATTAGCAATGTGTTTGTCGCATAAATGGATTCAATATACGTAAAACATGATGATGACGTTTAAATTTTCACAGCTTCCTATAGTGTTATTTGTCAATGCTTCAAAAATTTATAACTGATGTATCCAGTGTTGTCGAGGTTTAAGACACAAACCAGTGAGCTACTTATCGATCTTACAACACCATATATTTATACTAGCTATGTAACGTTGTCACGGATAGAGGAGATCTTGCATATCCTTCCTGCAGCTGATGAAACTCCCGTTTTTAGGGGTTCACACATTTTTTTTCTCCAGAGGTATTCATTTTGGAAATTTATTGAAGTCAAAATATCAGTATTATTTTCATATTTTTTTTTACAGTTTGTAAGATTTTTAAAAGTCAAACAAAATCGTACAAATTGGAAATTCTTAAAGTAGCAAACAAAATCCTTAAACATAAATATATTGTATTAGTTGGATAATAATAATATTTCTTCATTTTGTTTACTGAATAAGCATAAAGCTGCTACACGCCTAGATTATGATTACCTAGCAAGGAAGCGATAACAAAGAAATTGATAACGGGTTCAATTTAGGTTACAGTTATTTTGATACATGTCATCATGAAATCGAAATTCAAGCAAACACAATCACAAACATTGTCACATATTTTAATGCAGAACAGACAATATGCCTTTGGTCTTAAAGATACGTGAGCATTTACTGACCACAGACAGCATAAAAACAAGCCAGACGGTAATGAATACTCACTTGAGAAATTTAAGTGTTTATATATTGAGTTCATATGTTTAAGTTTTAAGAATCTTGGTTTTCTATTTTACATAAGATTGTGTTTACATTCTTAACTTGCCTTCAAATGTTTCTTCGATATTGACCTTGTCTCTACGATCTGGATCACCTGTATGACCTGATGAAATAATATATCAATTTCATTTCTTAATCTATTGACAACAGTGCAAATGATATTGCTGAATACCCCGAAACCCCAGAAAATATTGCTACGACCTAATTTATAGATTCGTAAAGAAATATTTTTGTATTTTAGATCATAGATTTAAAACTAAATCAGGTATTACGTTGCCAAAAAGATTTGGATTAGTTATGTTTTGACTCCGATTTTCAATATAATTAATATTCTTATTTATTCATTATCATCATTATAATTCTTCTCCTTAATATTATTATTATTATTTGTATTATTCTTATTATTCTTTTTTCTTTTGTCTCTGCGTTTTCGCGGAAATAGATTGATGGAACCAAATTAAACTTTGAAAGATAAACAATAACCATACTCTGTTGCGCGACAGACTTTTTTTTCAAATGGCCGCAGTTGCCATAGAATTGAAAAAAGGCTGAAAATAAAAGTGCTCAAAATTTGTTGAAAAGTTACAGGAATGTTGCCAAGCATGCAATGAAATTATCTGAAGGCATCAAAATTGCTGCCGAGGTCATGGAAAAAGAAAAAAACGGGAAAATAACAATTGCTCCAAATTCAAGGAAATTTTGCTTTCCATGTATAGATTTTTTTCTGGACAAAACTTTTCAAAACGGTTGCCGTTACCAAGGAAACGGAAAAAATTGAAAATTTGAATTTAAAGGAATATTGCCAAACATTAGATATGATGAGTACTTTTATAATTTTCACAATGACCAACATGGTCATTGGAATGGATAAAAGGCAGGCACATTGACTTTGTCAAAGAAAATGAGAAACAATTAATATTAGCACATATGCATCTCCAGTTTCTTAAACATTGATTGGTGGAAAAAAAAATTTTCTTTAAATTTAAAAGGGAAAATAAAAGATTAATTGTTGTACTTCTGTTACAACATTGCCACTGGACATATTTAGAAAACATTGGCACATGAATGTAGGATTGATTGATTGATGTTTTACGCCAACTTCAGCAATATTTCAGCTATATCGTGGCGAGAACTGTTAAGTATATTAACTAATTAGAATAGGTATATAATAAAAATATCTATATAAAACCATATAGCTTTATACAAGTAAAAGAAGTGCGTAAAATGTTAAAAACATAATTAAAGAAATTATGGTTTGACTAACAATATTAGAAATTAGAAACTAGTTTAAAATTGATCTTTTTAAATCTTACTAAATAAATTGATTGCTTTTAAATTGAACGATTTTGTCGCCAGCGACATTTGTAAATTTAAGACAATCAGCTGAATAAAAATCACGCCTGATATCGGCAACATCTACACATTCAATTAAAACATGTTGAATTGTATAAGGGCAAGTGCTGCGAATACATTCAGGTTGATCATTTCCGTTGAGGATAAAACTATGTGTTGTTCTAGTATGTCCAATACGACATATGGTCAACACTACCTGTTCCCTACGGTTTTTACCGCAGGAACTGACTTGTTTACCGACGTCTGACTGTATTCCATGCAGTTTATTATTCATTTGAAGATCCCATTTGGCCTGCCATAACTTTAAAATTTTGGCCTGCCATAACTTTAAAATGTATTTAGCGATTAAAGGCTTCATGTCAGTGTGCGGTACTGGACAATCGGCCATCTCGTCATCTAGTGCATCTTTTGCTTCCTGGTCAGCAACTGTGTTTCCATAGATCCCCACATGAATAGGGATCCAAACATTAATGACTTCTTTGCCTAATGCTACAAGTGATTTGTAGAATTCGGCTATTATTAAAATAATTGAATGTTTTGTTTTTCGACTTTCAATTGCCAATAGGCAAGAAAGTGAATCGGAACAAATCATGAATTTATTTGATTGTGATAAAGCTACAAATTTAAGTGCTCAGTAAATAGCGTGAGCTTCAGCAGTAAATATGGAACTAGAGGATGGTAATCGGAAAGTTGCTGCACGGTCTCCAAAACGGCTGCAGAAGCAAATCCTAGAAGATTTATGGTGATACGAACATTCTGTTACCGTGGCATCGAAGAGAAACAGAACAAGGCAGTAGAATACCGAAGGAACAAAGCACAAGATTACACAAATCAAAGTCCAGAGACAAGGCAAAAGCAAGAACACCAGAAGACAGAGACCAAAGACACCAAATGCCCACAAAACACACGAACATTACATATACAACACAATAAACTAAAGCACTTACAGTGTGAACTCTCAAAAAACAAGAGTGACATCAGGTGCTCCGGAAGGGTAAACATGTCTTCCCCTGTATACAGCACCCGTCACACGATCAGTGAGGCATATGGTTTGAAAAATCTGTAAGGTTACTGATTGTTTATTGTCATTTTCTAACCCTGAGACAAAACCAATTGAGATCCATGGTACGTGTAACTTCTGTAGCCCTCAAACAGTACCAAGGTGAAATTTTGATAAGCTTTTGTAAACATTCTAGTAATCAAACATGGACAAGGGCAAATCGGTACCACAAACATTACTGACGAAGACAAAACTAAAATTTAACAAGACAACACAAAAATCGAAAGCACTGAAAGCGTGAACTCCCATAAAAACCGAGAGCGACATCAGGTGGTCCGAAAGGGTAAGCATGTCCTGCTCTGCATACAGCACCCGTCACACTGTCAGTAGGTCAATCCAGGGTAAAGTCAAAAGCGGTAATGTCAAATCCGGGAAGACGTGAATCTAGCTGAAAATGTCAGTTTTCATTTGTGACATTGACATTTCATATCTATCTATGATGTCGTGGTGACAGCCATAGAATTTCTGAAGGGACGAAAGTAACAACGGCTGAACATATCCCTGACTCAGCAGTTTTTGTGACATTGCTTTTGCTCTTTCCACAAAGTCAATGTATGTTCTGCACGCTCTACAGTAACGAATAAATTGTGAAATATATACTCCATATGCTGGGGATTTAGGTATATTGCTGCGGAGAAAGGGAAAGTTTACAATGAGAAAGTCAAAATCATCACGTTTGTCATATAATCTAGATTTCAGACGTCCATGTTCGTCAATGTATAACAAAAGGTCAAGGTATGAAGCAGAATCGGGTGTATCGGTTGTCTCTTTAATTTTAAGTTCACTGGGGTAGATGCGATGTAAATATTCTTTAAATCTTGGATTATTCAAAGAAAGTACATCGTCTATATATCTGAAGCTGAAATTAAAAGTCTGGGCTAGTTGTTTTTGTTTCTGTTGTATCAGCCCTTGTAAAAACTTTGCTTCATACGAAAAAAGGAAAAGGTCAGCTAAAAGTGGCGCACAATTTGTTCCCATAGGAATCCCTATTGTCTGTTGATAAACATGGCTTCCACATTCAACAAAAATGTTGTCGATCAATTTCAAGCATCTTAATCACGTCATTTTCACTGTATTTCTTGTTTGACTCAGTGTGGTTCTTAACAAAATATTTTTTATCTTGTCCTATTACCAGATAGGATTATTTTCGTTCTCCGTTTTTGGTACAGAAACATTGATGTATCAGATCGGAAATTACTGTTTTACGCTTATTATCGGGAAGAGTTGTATAAAGAGTAGAAAAATCAAAAGTATGAATGCTATTGCAATATGCGAGACTTATTGTTCAAGCAGATCTTTGGAATTTTTAAGAATCCACATCTGATTTACGCCGCTCTTGGAATAGGCTTTTTCGCAGTACCTTTTTAGACCATCTCTAACTGCAGTCAGTAAAGTGGTAAGGAGTTTGGATAGGGGCTTAGTAGTGCATCTGGCAGATCCTGCAATGAATCTCTGTTTGTAGGGATTCTTGTGAAGCTTAGGCACCCAGTAAATATAAGTGAGATAACTGTTATTCTCATCAATTTTGATACCGAATGATGCTAACACAGACGTGTGATTTGTGATTATCTCGTCCCTTGATAATGTAGTTGGGGAATAAATAGGATTGCCAGATGAAGTGTCAATACCCATCTCCTCAACAAGACTGTCTAAATAGTGTTGCTTGCATACAAACACAATTTTGTTAGAAGCTTTGTCTGCAGGTGCTATGACGTATTTTTCCTAGAGGTTTGTCAATGTTTTAGCAAAAAGAGGATCATTAAATATACTGGGTGTTCTAGTTTTCATATATGTTTTCAAGCGCCGGATACGATTCATGATTAATGACTTAATCGACCTGATTCAGTCTGACAATGTCTCCACATCTTCTTATTCTCTCGTCGCCCACATTCTGGCATAGTCCTCAACTGCACCCATCATTATTTTTAACTAATACTTCCAGTTGATGTGCTGGGGTTCATGGAATTTTGGACCTTTTGAAAAAAAAAATATCTCGTAATTTTTGGTTTCCAACGATATCTAGATCACCCGTAATCACGTGTCCAGCAGGACTATAGTTGAATGGGGAAGATGAGCAGGTACAATCAGGCGGTGTGGCTTTAAAGTGATCAATCTGGAAATCACGCAATACCCGTTCGTGATTGAAACAGAAGTAATACGATACTTTTCGTGTTGAATATGCTGAATATGCCAATTTCAGTAGTAAGATCAAACAGAGGAGGAAAAACAAACTGAAGCTGTAGGAAGAAAGAAATGTTGTCATCTGCCGAACAGATATTCCATAGCTGTCAACAAGATTGTATGTCAACGGTAAAATATCTGTCATATTGACTTTTATTTATTGGTAACATATGAGCAAGTGAGATCAATCAAGGTACTCACGGTAACGACCACAGGCCCTTGAGTATCGAATGAGTCGGTGATCAAGACGTTAACTCCATATAGTGCTAGCTCTGTTTGATTGTTGATATATGTAAATGGAAATGGCAACTGAAAAAGTCTAGCTAAATTTGTGATCTACATTTGCTGTAAAAGTCCAGATGAAGGTCAAGGAAAGATTCCGATTTGGAAGTGTCTTTATTCTCAAAAAGATTTTGATTATTTTTATTTTTTTTTCTGTGAACCCTGAGATGGAATTAGCCACGTTTGAGTGGAAAAAAAAGTCGGATCAAAGAAGGAAATCCAGGACTTGAATCTATGCGGGGTAGTCAGGTCACAATACGGAAAGCCGGGCCGCGAACCATTGTAGACGAACTGAGTGGAGAAGTGCTTCGCTGCAAGCAGTAGAAAGACCGCTTCCATATTTTTTAAGGAGAGCAGAGGTGCTGTCGTTTTTTATAGAATTCAAGGCAAAATTTCCTGTCTTAACCAATTTCTTCCATATTCAGTTGAAACCAAAACTGATTGCCCGGGTTATCCCTTCCGCTTTTATTTCTTTCTTTGTTTACTTATTTTTTTTTATTTTTTTTTTTTGTTTGAATTTTTAGCTTGTTCTCGTCCTGATATCGCTGAAATTTTGCTCACTCGACGTCAACTCTACTTAGCAATCATAGAAGTATTCAGTTCGTGCGTTTTAAATTCGGATAGCCTGTTAAATACATCAGCAAATGAATGCCAAAGCAAGAACTAGGAAAGGGGGGATTCTAAAATCATAAATCCAACATCACGGTAATTCACATCTAACACGAATTGAGACAGTTTGACGAAGACAAAACAAACAAACAAAAGATGAACAAGAACGCTACACAACTAAAGCACTAGCAGTGTGAACCCTGAGGTATCATCAGGTGCTCTTAAAGGGTAAGCATGATCTGCTCCACGCGTGGCACCCGTCAAACTGCCAGTGAAAAAACAGTTTGTCACAGTCGGTGTTAGTCAGTCCGGTAACAAACTCTGGATCTACCCGAAGATATCTGTTCTCATTTGTGAAATAAAAACATTGTGACGGTCTGTCAATCGCTGTGACGACCGTAAAACTTCTGTGGTGATAATTGCAACAGTGACTGAACATACCCTTTATGTATACGTTTTTGAGAGTGTAATTCGCTTTGTTGACAAAATCGCCGTACAAACTACAGGCACGGCAATAGTGAATGAGCTGTGAAATGTACACGCCATATGCCGAAGATGTTGGAATATTACTGCTCAAAAACGGGAAGTTCACTATTGGAAAGTCGAAATAATCACGCTTGTCGTAAAGTTTTGTTTTCAGACGTCCAGTTGTCAGTTGTCAGTCTAGAGGTATAGGTCCAGGTATGATGCTGATGATGTTGTATCAGTGGTCTCTTTAATTTCGAGTTCATTTGGGTATATAAGATGTAGATTATCCTTAAATTGAGGGTTGTTCAATGAAAGAACATTATCTATATAATTGAAACTGAAATTAAAGGATTTGGCTTTACTAATCACTAAATATAAATATCTTGTTTTGCCCTTTTCAGAACAGAAAGACTGATGTATTAAATCCCGGAGTACTGACTATAGTTTATCGTGTGGAAGAGTAGTATAGAGAGTAGAAAAATCAAATGTTTTGACACCGTCGCAGTGGTTCAGTTGAAGACAGATAGATATTCTAATAAGTCTTATTAGTTTTTGAGAATCCACATCTGATTCACTCCAATTGTTGAGTATACTTTATCACTATATATTTGAGGTCATTTGTGACTGCAGTAATTAATGAAGTAAGGAACTTAGAAAGCGGTTTTATTGTGCATTTGGCAGACCCAGCAATGTGTATCTGTTAAGGACATTTATGTAATTAAGGTACCCAGTAGATACAAGGCAGGTTGTTGTTCTCTTCACTCAAACTCATACCAAAGGAAGACAATACTGATTTGTGATTGTTTAGTATGACCTCCCTTGATATGGTTGAAAGTTTGTATGTGGGGTTGCCAAATGATTTGTCAATACCCATCGCCTTCATTAAGCAGTCAATGTAGTGTCTTTGACAGATAAATGTGATGTTGTGCTTTGGGCCTTGTCAGCTGGTACAATGACATAATTGTCATGGAGGAAGGACAATGTTTTTTTCTACCTCGGGATCATCGAATATGCTTTTTGAATTAGGGCTCATGGTTGTCTTAAGGCGCCTCATTCGAGCTGCAATTTTACAATTGTTTAACTGCTTCTTTCTCTGATTCTGAGTTGTATTTCACAAACTATGCTTGAAGTATAACCGTATCAATATACATATGTTTTGTTAAGTTCTTACGGGAAAAACATCCATCAATTTTTTTCATAAATGAAGGATTTTTTTTTTTTAATTTTTGTGAATTTATTATTTTTTTTATTTTTTATTGTTTTCAATATTGTTATTTTCAAAAGTATAAAGTTTGTAACTTTTATATTGTATTAATTTTTAATGGTTGCTGTACAATAGCAGTATCTATGTATATTTCCACGACAAAATTTTATTGCCTTTTTATCCAGAGAACACATATTAATTGGAAATCGAGCAAATCATTTTATTTGTAGCAATAAGATACAGCAAACCTCGACTCAATTCGATAACTTATATAGATTCTACGATCAGATAACATCTTGTTACCGAAACTTCTTCTGCTCCTCCTGACTGGACATATGACATGCCAAGAGTAAAAAGGTCCGTCTAACATGTACTTATAGTTTAACAGTTGTAACGTTTCGAACGCAAAGACAAACATGAAAAACACGATGCCCTTAATCCTTGATCTTTTGGTCATAATTATTCAAGTTGAATTAATTGAAACGAAACATACATTAATCATATAAATATGCTGTTAATTATCATGATTAATTTGATCTAAAATAATTTCACTATCTATGCTTATATACCTTAACTTTATATTTTATGCCTTTAACTTTTACTTATTAAACTCGCAATAATTACCTGTTATACTGAATGTCTCGTATTGTTTACAGTATGGGTAGTTGACCCATGTTGCTGAAAATAAAAAAAACATATGAATGTCTTTTCTGAATCATTGATGATTAAATATAACAGATTGATTCTCTGGATATGCAAAACTAACCTTATACTGTAATTGTACTTGTTTTCGCGGGTACTTATTTTCGCGGATTCCCATCTGTATACAAGTTCGCGGGTATTTAATTTCGCGGTATCGTCATCAGACTTATGCTTAATATTACTTATAACGCATATTTACACGTATTCGCGGGTATTTATTTTCGCGGAAAAGTGTTGACTGCGAAATTCGTGAAAATAAGTACACCGCGAAAATAAGTACAATCACAGTATTATGAATCTTGGAGTAATCATCTTAAGATCATGCTGAACATCATTTGGTAACTGTGGAAGTACCATTGTACGTTAGTTCTCAATTTTCGTGGATTTCGTCGCTTGCTAAACCCGTGAAATAAAGTTCAAAACCTTAAGCACTAATTTAGGTACCCTCGAAATAGTGATATTAATGAAACCACAAAAATAAAAAAAAGAACTTCCACCTTTTACTAAATATACAAATATGTATGGAAACTTAATGACTTTAATAAAGAGACATTAATTTCTTAAACTATATATATATAACTTGGTAAGATATTTGAATTTTGAAAAAGTCCTCATTTTAGGCTACCTCACATTTAGTCTAATAGAAACCAAAATTGGTTCGGTAATTTTGCAAAGCATGCAAGAAATATCTGAAAAAATAAATCAGAAGCTTTTTCACATTCTGATTTTTAATTAAATGTAAAATTGTTTTATCTGAAATTATTATATCTCCTGTAAGAAAGTTCTTTTATAATAAAACAGTTTTATTTTCGCAAAGATTTCAAAAGAAATAGCGTTGACTGCACTATTGCAAAAGTAAGCACTGCTGTTGTAAAGACTATTGATTTGTACGTCAATCATCATCAATCATCATGTGCGGAAGGCGGAGTTTTGATCTGACAAGTGGGTGGTACTTATCTGCGTGATCCCCTGTACAAATGATGTAATCAGGTGTCTTATCATGATATGAAAGAGTGTCGTCTGCTACAGCGTTAAGATTTTATTTTTTTTTTTTT